>JBBPMZ010000131.1:0-23472 GCA_038090575.1 Tylopilus cf. pernanus | reverse complement strand
CATCAGGGAATCTGTGGTGGATAGATATAGTTATATATTAACTTATCAAACATAACTATTGTTATATCTTATGTCAGAATTGCAACACCATTGCTCAGGCATTATTTTGTTTGAGTGGGTTGATAGAACCTATCAAAACATTTCTAGATTATATTTTAGATTCAAGGCATCTATATTAGATCAATTGTCACAAATGTACCTAATATATCCAATGATAATAAAAGACTCAAAGCCACTGACTACAGTACTAGTACTAGTATGTCCCAACATGGGTCTTATGTCAAGGAAATACCATGTACAGAAGCAGGACACTGCAAGTTACACTATATTGCAACATGGGTCTTATGTCAATGATATATAATATATTATTATATCTGGAAGTCAGATACAGGTTACAGTACATATCTCTATTGTGTTCTGACTTGGGTCTCATGTCAATATAGCACAATATATAGAAGCAAGATACTGCCTATAGTTCATCCCAACATGGGTCTTGTGACAACACTGGCAATATCACAACATAGTACAATAAACAGAATTGAGAGACTAATTATGCTTCATCTCACCATGAGTCATATGCCAAATCAGGGAATCTGTGGTGGATAGATATAGTTATATATTAACTTATCAAACATAACTATTGTTATATCTTATGTCAGAATTGCAACACCATTGCTCAGGCATTATTTTGTTTGAGTGGGTTGATAGAACCTATCAAAACATTTCTAGATTATATTTTAGATTCAAGGCATCTATATTAGATCAATTGTCACAAATGTACCTAATATATCCAATGATAATAAAAGACTCAAAGCCACTGACTACAGTACTAGTACTAGTATGTCCCAACATGGGTCTTATGTCAAGGAAATACCATGTACAGAAGCAGGACACTGCAAGTTACACTATATTGCAACATGGGTCTTATGTCAATGATATATAATATATTATTATATCTGGAAGTCAGATACAGGTTACAGTACATATCTCTATTGTGTTCTGACTTGGGTCTCATGTCAATATAGCACAATATATAGAAGCAAGATACTGCCTATAGTTCATCCCAACATGGGTCTTGTGACAACACTGGCAATATCACAACATAGTACAATAAACAGAATTGAGAGACTAATTATGCTTCATCTCACCATGAGTCATATGCCAAAGTACTACACTGGTAGATGGAAGCAGAAAACTACTATGACAGGATATATCCATCAGGCTATTTGTAATGCCACGGATTGGCTTATATGTCCACTTGAGCTATATGACAACCCAAACCAGCAGAAACTTGAATTCATAAGAACAATCATACTATATATAGTAATGATAACATTGGTAAGCCCTTCAGCAGTGATATTGACTATCTGATATATCTTCCAGGGCTTCATGACAATTTGAACTAACACTTGCAAGAATGTGTAGTACTAGTAGATCCTGAACCACTGGCACTGTCCTACTGCTAATAGTCACAGTGAATGCCATCAATGATAATCTCAGAACTAACCACACTCCTCACACAGGCCAATGGTTGGTATGAGGCCACTCAGGCTGGCAGTCATCACACCAAGGAGAAATTGATCAATAGTAATTTGAGAAACTTGGTACATAACTAAATGTATCAACAAAATTATTCACTAGCAGTAACAGTAAGCCGAGTGGCACGCTGCTCTGCACGCCTTGCACGAATCCTTGAAAGGGCACTGTTCTTCGAGGGGAGCTGCTCACTTTCCGTATACAAAGGAAAAATCTGCCTGTCCCACCACAGTAGTAATTGGTTGACTTCCTCTTTCTCGTCCAAATCATCGAGTAGCTCAAGGATGCTATTATAGAATCGTTCCGAATCAGTGACGAGATCGGTGCGAGAAAATACCTGTGCAGACATGAGCGCAAACCGAGTCTAGGGCGAACGTCAGGAATCTAGTGCAAGCAAACACACTGTCGCGACTTCGTACCTGAGTCGCCACATAAGCAATTGATGCCCCAGTCACACTCCGCATCCCGTGGATGCGGGCATTACCAGAACGAGTGGCCTTTGGCTCTTCATCTACCGAACTTGGAGATGTAAACACATGCTTATAGGCCTAAACAACGTCAGATCAGTCTGTAATCAGGGACGGCGACGCGACATACACAAACGAGCAGCCCGCTGCGGAGAAGGCCATTCCATGGGTCGTCCGGGTCGTACATATAGTTGGCATACAGAAAAACGGGCCATTGGTCACCGGCGACCCGCAGCTGTCCATTGCGCAACTTTTCCTTGACCCTGTGAAATATTACATTAGAACACCACGCCAGGTGAAAGTTGTCTACGTACTCCGCATTTTGCCACTCGTATCCTGCAGGACATAGGAGGGCCCCGGTACGCTCGTGCTGGAATCCCCGACCGCACTTCACGTTGCGGGGAATATGGGGACTAAGCGTCTGACCCTTTGGGGTAATCCAGTCGATGATCGCGACTTTCATTCCTTTCGTATCGTCTGCCCTCGCGCTACTGGCCCCCTTCTGAATCTACATGTAATAAGGAGCGAATTAGTATACTAAAGTGGTGTGTTTATCTCACTAATTCTGCTATGGCGATAATGTCCTCCTCCGAGGATTCCATAAGGCGTGCTTCCAAGCCAGGGACCATTCTCAATAATTCGCGAAAGACGGAGTATTCCTGCCTTTCCCTTCAGAAATAATCATAATTCAAACACTGTTTGCGTGTCAGGTAAAGCGTAAAATACTTACTGGATCGTCAACGAATCTTCGCCATTATCCTCAATGTCGCCCATAAGGGACATTCCATTGGTCAACAATGTCTGCACGTTACAGAACGCGTGAACGGCCCGACCGAAGTGGCGTCCGTGGTGAACCAGCGGGTCCTGCGTAGTCCTGCCAGTCGGTCAGCAAAGAAATGATTGATTGAGAGAAGAAAAAGGGCTACGGTCGCTTCCTTGGCCCTAGCTCGAGGGCATTGGTAAGTGGACGCTTTCGCCCGCTGCTCGCGCTCTCTTCCTCTCTTTGAGAAGCGGAATCGTGTCCGCCCTCGCGTCGAGCATCACGAATGGACATCGAGGGAAAGCTGAACAAGATAACAGATCGAATCAGAGGGAAGAAGGGATAAAGACGACACTAGAGAGCTTCGGACCTTTATACCGCTAGTGCACGTGATATGGCTGGCGTGATCCCTAAAAGGAGGCCGATCGTGATCTCCGATCTTGTAAGATCTGATCTGGAAGATTTGATCTCGCATGTATCGCTAGGACTGTCGGCAGTCGACCAACACCGAATTCAATTCGGTGTTGGGAGAACTCCATCCCTTGACATCCAGAATGTCTGTCCGCTGCATCGTCTATGCTGTCTGCAGCTGAGTCTACATACATCACCATAGGGTAATCTATCATAGTTCACAGCGACACACCTGCAAAGCTCATAGACCACGTGCAATGACCGGGATGAGCACGATGACGGGACCAACTTGAAGGAGCGGAGTGGGGTGGCGGCCGAATCAACGTGTTAACGTAGAGTCTTCGGACGAGGGGACAGAGAAATCTTAACTCGTAAAGTCGCTCGTTGCTTGGCCACCACTTTGCGGAGCAAGGAACTTGAATGTCAAATTTGGCCGATTGTTACCTAGGTTGAGCATGCCAGCAAGTGCAATCTCATCCGTTTGTGGCTGTACTAACTAATTCCATTGACCGTTTGAGACGCCGTGCAGCAACCCAGAATGGCTTCATGTGTACTGCAAAAATTTCACTGCCAATGTCAGCTAAGTCAACGTAGGGATACAGAAATACGAACAAACCTTACCAATTCCAATTTAGATCTTCACTCTGGGTCCGTGAGGGTCCCGTACGACCGATCCTCACTTTTGGCTTCCCTACCCTTCTCTGGTGTGGTGCCGGAGATTTACTCGCGCGGGATACGGCACCCTAGTCTTGACACGAGCAGACGAGACGGTATTCAACAGACACATAGGTCCCAAGTTAAGCTATGCTTGGACGGGTACCTCGACAGACCGAGACATGTATCAGTCAATCAGATTGCACGGTAATATGTAATACGGATAGAATAGAGTGCGCGCGTTGATACATCCACTACTTTGAAATAATAGCTTGGTAATGTGTGCGAAGCAAGGGCCTTTCCAAGGTCATGCGTCAAACGGAGAACGCATTGTACAGATCTTCACAGTGCTCACCAGAAACATCCTCCTTTCGCAGCAATACCTCGCACTGAATCCTTTCGAGAGACCCCATAGCGTCCGAGCCCTCTTGAGGCGTCCCCGAACCCGTGACATTTAGTTACTCCAGCGTCGACGCCGTATCCACGCATAGTGCTGACATATGTGGTGACAAAAGAACAGCCATTAGTGCAAGCTCACAATAGTAATAAGCATCACTCATACGCCCAGTCGACATGGGGGCTCGGAGATCATAAAGAGCCTCTTGACAAGGTGCAATGCACCCAGCGGGGATGCGGTGAGGGTTGAGGGAATAGAGGGAAAGATGTCGAGACAACCGCGAGACAGTGCACTGGCAGACTCGAGGCGACAGGACTCGGAGAGGTCAAGCATCGAGTGTCGACAGGGAGGGCTGCCAGCAAGCCACCAGACAAGGATTGGTTGACAAGAAGCGAAGGTGTTGAGGTTGAGCCAGAGGACGAGATCAATTTAAAGCACCACATAGCGACTCGGGAGTGCATGCGCAGACACAGATGATAATTTGTGTGCAAAACATGACATTCATGCGGTGGGACAGGAAAAATATTTTGCTTAGCAATCCACATTCGGATTACACAGGCGGCAATACAGCAAATTATTCTCGGTTGAGGCATGACGCTATTAGCACAAGTCGGTACTACGGAGCAGTTGTAGCTTTGCAAAAATATGATGATGGATCCCAGTGCATGAACTTATCGTGAATTCACTTCATAGGGTCACCCTCAATCATGAGGGTTATCACCATCATCATAAAACACATACATAGTTTGAGTATCGTCATCTAAATCCGAGCCTTCTTCCTCTGACACACCTTCCGAGTCAAGCTCCCATTCGAGCTCCAAGCCGTCCCAGTTTGGGAGCACGAACTCCGCATCAGAAGCGTCCTCATACGTCGCCACAGTACTACTTCCTACTTGATTGTGGAACGACGAGGGAGCCAGTATTGAGGGGGAAGTCGTGCCGTCTTCACACGTCGACATAGTTTTGCTTCTTACCAGTACTTGATTTCTCGACAAAGATGGGGCCAACATCGAAGGAATCGGCGTGGCTTGCGAACTAGGGTGGCTTTGCATCGTAGTGAACGGCTGAATCTCGTCGCATGGGCCCGGAAAGTGGGAGTAAGTATGCCCAACACCAAGGCCCCAATAATACCTGACTAGCATGTCACGATCCACGAATCTGAACAGCGTAAGCCAGCGGACTGAGCAAGCGGGCCAGCATACCTGTTAGCGTAGTAATAATTCCAGTCTTCCCGACCGCTGCTGCATTTTCCATAGCGGAATGCTGGTATGAGATGGCAGCCCCTTAATACATCTGCAGGATCCACAAAATCGAAAGACGTAGGATCATCAGCGTGAACGAAACGGAGTGCGTCAAGACCGTGTAAGTCATGTTGCGGGACTCGTTCGAACCACCGCACGTGCAAGAAATCCACTCGCCGTGGCAAGTAGTCCTTCATCTGAGGTCCGATATACTGGATGTTTGCGTGATAGATTGCGGTGATACGGGCATAGCAATAGATTTCGCGGTCATGCTCGGATGTTGAACGGTGAAGCAACATGACATCACAGTGTTCGGTGTTCGGATTGAAAATGTCTTCGGCGCGACGGACATCGTATGTTGTATAGTTGATCCGAAGAACCTGATGTCGATAGATGCGATTATTCTTCAGTATCACATGCTCGGGGTCGGCAGGAAGTACGCCAAAACTGTCATGGAGCCCAGCCATGAACAATGTATTTGTATCCGTGTCAGATACCGAGCCTGAGGCATGCATCGCTACAATACGAGGCAGCAGATGACGCTTGAGTTTGAGTAGAAAGTCCTAAGTCTGGATTAGAGCAGTAGCATACCACAAAGAGGATCGATCACCTTAAGTGCTGGGTCGATATGTCCTTCTCCGAAAAAAGTTGAAATATCGACTGGGTAATTTTGCGATTTTCCGATCTGGAAGTGTTCTTCGGGATTCTTAGGGATAGGCTCTAGTGGAACACTGTTATCCAAACTCTCGTGGATACGTCGTATGCGTGTCTGGCGTCTTTCAATCTGCGTTAGCTGACGAACAAAATCCTTGCGATTGGTTCGAAGGAATCTCCCTTTCCCAACTCGATGCTCTCGTTCTCCCTGAGCAAATGGGAATGTGAGTGGAATACCAACCTGAAGTAGTAGAAATTCCGCACCAGCTGTGTTGAGTAGGAATCTGTAGTCCCAAATTTTCTGATCATGGAGACATAATCCCCGAGGGCATGTAGCTTATAAGTCTTCAGACTAAAAGTTTTCGGCTGGCGCGATGCCACTTGGAACGAGCTTCGTGTCGAAGTACTTGTACGAGCTTCAACCCGTTTCTGGCGGCGCTGTCGAGATTCGGCTTCGCGCCGGAGTTCACGAGTGGGGAATGTTGGGCATGTTTGTGCACTGAATGTGCGAAGCTCTCTCCCGAGAGACACCGTGATATCATCCAAAATCTGGAGGGTCTCATCAGTGTGCATGCGAAGTTTCGCAAATCCGTGCCAATGACCGAGAATAGAAAGCAGTTTTAATATGAGTGTATTATGTGGTTCTGGAAATAGACCGTCAAAAACCGGTATAGCACACTGGAAGAATCAACGATAAGACCGAGCTCAAACAAAACAAAATTACAAACCTGGAGCAGATCCTCAAAATCACGAGCCGCGATTCTCTTCATCTCCGACACATTTCGAGAAAAGCGTCGAATGGTATCCCGCCCAAATGTCGGGACTTGGCGATACCTGAACACGAGTGTGAGTAGGAGGAATAAGACCATCCGGACGGAAGACGGACCTGCGATCAAGTTCATGTTTCCTGCTCTCATCCAGACACTCTAGCATACGAAGAAGTTGTATAAAAACTGCCTTCCAGACTCCGAGTTCAAACTCGTGCAGAAGGTCCACAACCAACATCGCAAAAAGATTAAAGCCCAAGGAAAGTAGCTTTGCAGAAAATGCATTCTGTAAATGGTATTCATGACCAGTAAATCTCACATCAACGGGCCTTTTACCGATGTTGGGACAAGTGATTCTGGTTTGAGAAGGGCTTCAACTTGAGGTGTTGAAATCGCATAGTTGGCTTGGTAGATAAGGTCGCGTGCGGTCTGTACCATCTCCACCCGATCGGGATTATCACGGCGAGCGAGTAGCTGCCGATCGCGCATATCTTGTTCAGTAGCTAGATTCATGACTTCATCCAAGGTTATCATACAGCGAGGGCAAGGACAAGTGCCGAGATTGCGAATAGAAGCTATAAGTATTCTATAAAGGGAAGAAATCAGTCCCGTTTAGAACGTGTTACCGTAAGGAAAGAAAAGACTTTTCTGGATAATCTGCAGAATACGTTAATATACGAGGGTAGAAACGCCGCTTCACACCATCGCAACAGGTGATCACAATACCATGTTTATAGGCCGTGATGAAGTCTTCATCTAAAATCGTTTTCCATTGAGCATGGAAAAATTCTCTGTTACAGTGTGTGATCAGAATATCACTGAGAGTTTTACCCCCGGCGTGGTCCATCACAAAGTCTTTGAAAGCGTCGGGAAGCTGGAACAACAATCCAATGAGGTATGTAAAGTCATTCGAACGTAAGTACTTACAGTCTGGAAATAAGCCGCATGAGAGCACGAATGGCTTGATGGTTGACATCGTCGATACTTCGACTCATTGCCGAAATGAACGTAAAGCGGCCAGAGTTTCGTATTGCCGAACGTGGATAGCTGAGTCGCATCCGACCATAACATAAACGCGGCGACGACACGAGGTAAGTCACAACCGGGTTCCGGTGGCGAATCTTGCAGGTCTCTGTGAACGTCGAGAAATGCGTTGGAGGTAAATAGTTCCCCGTACACCTTCACGTCGTGATCCCTATGGGGGGGATGCCAAAGTAACTCGTACGGTTCGTAATGAAAGTGTGCGGCCTGGGCAGGGTCCGTGACCTTCTCTTCCAGGATTGAAAGGAGTGGACGATAATGAAAACCCTCTACAGTATAGGATTTGGGTCCTGGGTTGACTGAGCGACTGTGGAAAGGAACAGAAATGGTTACTGAAGATGCCTTCCACCCGCGGTTACCATCCGACCACTCGGGAGCGTCCGACCCTCCATCAGAGACCAGGTCCCCAAGCTCTCTGTCAATGGACTCCCAGGCAACGCCGGACAGATCAGTAGCATTGAACCTCGGGTTCGCTATTATACCAAGGAGCTGCTTGAAATTTTCCTTGGATTTTTGAGCCCCCTGGTTCCAGTACCAGTCGCCCAAACGCATTGCGTTCTCATTCGGGTAAGGATGAAACGGGTTACTCGCCTTTGGGCACCCAGAGTCGAGAGAAGACGGCCGCATCACATGTTCGATCGAGTATGGATCATCTGGATCATGCGAGGGAAGAGCCTGCGTAGTGTATGCGCGGAGCAACCCGAATTTGTTCTTCAATGTCCTGAAGGTTCGTCTGAGGAGCGAACGCGATGAGGACGCAGATGATGCGGTTATTGCTGCTGAGCGAGCCCCGTGGACAGAACCCCGGTCATCAATTTCTGAACCTGCTGGTGGACGTGAATCAATGCCTAACTCCGCAGGAGGGAGAGGTGGTGGTGGTTCCGGTAACATGTCCCGAAAGCGTAGAGGCAGTCGGCGTGTTCTACGAGGACGACGTTGCGCGAGAGGCAGATCATGCTGGAAAAAGAAAATTAAAATTGTTGAGAAGGACCGCGATGCATCGAGGAGCAACCAACACATGTTTCACAGGAACCAGTAGCTTGAACATCAGGTTCCTCGCTAGCGTTGACGGAAGACATCGGGTGTAGACATGAAGACCGGGAAGGATCGACCTCCACGATGTATCAGACGAAGAAACGACACTCTGAAGTTCTGTGATAGTCATACCTGAGCAGCCCCATCATCATCCCCTCCATACCTGTCCGAGTCCTTGGTGTTGCGGCTTGTTATCACGCCTTCTTCGGTACTTGCACACTTTGAAAGGGAGAGCCTGGCTTTCTTGGCTTGATACGCCTCCTTTGCCTTCACAAGGACGTTGGATAGTCTTTTTTTGCCCTTGCGACAACTCTTTTCGTGTCTTGTAAAACCTCCAAGGTCACTGAATGTTCGACCACAAACGCACGTTGTCGTAAATATCGTGTCAGACATGGTCTCAGCAAAGGAGACATTGGCGGCTGAGTTAAGTTTTAAAACTCGAGTCTTGGAAGCACAGCATCACAAGGCAGATTCAGAATTCTAACGTTTACAAGTACAAAACCAGTCACAACATTTTCTTTCAAAATAAATTACTACGTAGACGTAAAGGGACGGGACGAGTCGAATCGTTGCTCCACATGCCGTCCCCGAACAAAGAGTATGGCTCAAATCGCCAAGTTAATGCAAGGAAAGTCACGGTGTTTGTGGTGTTATGCCTAGGATCTACATTAGAAAGAGATGAATAGTATAACGAGATTCACTTACACAAGATTTCAGAGAGAAAGATCTCAAATTGTGTTCGCAAATGGCATGTAGGTACTTTCCACCAGTAGTTGTAGGATCTTTGAGCAAAGTATGCTCAGATACCAATTGTTGGATGTCCTCCTGGCTTAGGTAGCGACTTAAGAGTAATTCGCGCTCTTCGTACGTTTGCTGATTGTGAAGGAGTAGCCTCGCTGACATTATCTTTACTTCTAGAGCCTCCTTGAATTCCCTTAAGATGCTGTCTAACGGTGGTATACTAGAGACCGGAGACAGCGTCTAGTAGTTGCGATTCGTGTCAATATACACTTTATCATTTCCCAATGACATAACATACCATAAGTGCAGGGGCCCTCCGAAGGGATTCACAGTACGAGATGAATTGTGCGGAAGGTTCCGCAGAAACGCCAGCATTTTCTGCCTCCGAAGATGAGGGCTCACCCTTATCGGCAGGCGGGAGATCACGTTTGGACGGTTGAGAGGTGCGGGGTCGATTACGAAGCACAGCGGGAAGTCTCTCCCCAGGGCCCAACTCGAAAGTCGTTGAGGCGACTGGCATAGCGAACGTGTGAAAGATGGGTATCTGAGGCTATCCTAAGAACGTGACCCAAAATAAATAGTGTGATTCAAATCGAACCTGACAGTTCAGGGCAGGTAGATATATACCTTGGACCGGTCTGCAATGCCGCAGTGTATTCGATAATCATTCAACGTATTCAACGTTGAACGTTGAATGCTGAGCATGTGCTCCGAGTCGTGAGCCGACGCGTTGAACCTAGCATTAGCCGTGTAGCAAAAAACTTGTGAGTCGCTTTCATGACAGCCGCAAACCGTAGCACACCTGGAAATGAAAACCACAAGCGAGAGTTAACAGTTGGGAGCATTCACAGAAAGACGATGAGAAAGACCAGAGTTAGGCAGAACTCACAGTGGCCAACAACTCGACATACTCGACCCCTCAGTGAACTCTCTCGGACAACTGACGCAGCATACGACGAATCAGTAGATCAAGGCGTTGCCATTGTCAGTCGGAGTTGACAAGGAAGAACCAGGAGCAGAGCACGCGGAGGATTTGGCGACGCAAGGTGAAGGAAGATGTCACAAGCAAAACGATAAGCCAAGGTGGGGGCCGAGAGCGGTCAAGAAATCTGCCGTTGACAACGAGATCTTGAGATCCCAATCATCAATTGAATTCAACACATCCAACCAGTGTGAAATTCTGCTGTACTCAACCGAGGCCACTCACTGCCTTGCGCTGTTCTACTGTTTTCTGAATGTAGGGACCTTACTATGATGCCGCGTCACTACATCACTGACAACAGGGAAGGTATCCTCGAATTTGGTGACCATGGACTATGCTGCCGCTGGCGCCGCGGCGGTCTGGAGAAAGGAATGCAACCATATACACAAAAAACCAACAACGATCCAGAAGTACCTCGCACCTCCCAGGTCCTTGAAGTAAGTGCATTACGCGAATGGAACCATCCCGATAGGGCAGGGAATACGACGCATAACTTGAACGTACGTCTCTGGCAACACACAAGGGGCTAAGAAATTTGGCGCAGAAAGCGCCCACAACGGAGGTTGCAATCGAAAGATGCTAGAGGGTTCAGATCGTGTGAGCACTTAAAGTGGTGACCTTCTCACCTCATAGTACGTATCAGAGCACCCGCACGCCATCCCATTGCCGCCTCTATGAAGAGGTTGCTCTGACAAATGGGAAGCACAAGCTTCCGATGCTTTCGGCACGTGGTGCAGAATCTTAACAGCCTCGGGCTATTTCAATGGATGGGAAAAAAAGCAAGTGTGAAGTTCAACGCATAGCATACTATTTCGTAGTTCTTAAAGTAATATAGTGATTTGTTGGACAGAAAGTTCTGGTTGTATTGCGGAAAGTGGAGCGCTTTAGATGTGTCTGAGGGCTCGTTGTGAAACCTTTCGATCCGCTCGATCCAGGCCAGAATACCTCCGCCCGTTCGAGTTAGGTATGTTCCCAAAGCAGGACCGTGCCAGTGTGCGTGCCTTCGTTCTGCTAGCCGAAGCAGAATTAATGTCCGTCTGAACACTTCTACTACGCTAAGGGCCTGAGTTCTTCCCACAGCACGTGGAACGCCGCGACAGTCTCAGGTGCAGGCAATCGAGACCAGAATGGAGGCCATCGCAAGGTGATATGAGTGGTATATGAGTCAATCACTGGTTTGAGTCACGTCGTGGTGGGCAGGAAGTTCGTGTACTGCGTGCCAGAAAGTAAGAGAAACAGGAATATGACGTCGGTGAATAGTGGGACGGGCTCGATCGAGGGTACGGCTCGTAGTGGATATTCAGTCACTCAAGTTCGCCGCGTTGATCAGATCAAGATCGGATCTCAGATCCCAGGGCTCAGGCGAATTTGAATTGCTCAGCTCGGATCGATTGCTCGGCTAATTTGAATTGCTCGGCTCGGATCGACCCGAATCGATCGCGAGAACTATAGGTATCGATAATCGATGCGGCAGTACTGGTGCATGTCAGCAGTATCATGATGCTACCGAGTGTCAGATATCTTCGCGTCCATTCGTGAGTCAGTAGTCCCCCATGGATTACTACTACTCAGGACCCAACGCTCCCCAGTACGCGCCGTCTACCCAGGACTTCACTCAAGCCCAACTTGAAGATCCCTACCCGGTCCCATTCTCGCGGCCCAACGCCAGTGTGCAAGGATTAGAGGATGTGCCGCCGACATCCCAGTACCCCGTACAGTTCGCACCCCCCGCCTCAAGTACGCGAGGACTACAACAGCCAGCGCAGCACTATTCCGCTCCGTTCGTACCACCCAGTGGAAACACGCCTGCTGGCTTTCAAGACCAATATACTCAGCCAATTGGACAGTATTCGACTTCGGACTGGCAGCAGCCGGAAGCCCCAAGAGAGCCAGTGTCGAATGGTAATGTTATGTAATGCTCTCGAAATCCAGGACACTTGCTGATCAAGTCGGACTTCACTGACAGCACTGATTTTGACTGGGGTTCGCACCTCTCATCATGCCACTGCGTCCACAGACGACTCCAACCACGGGGGCCGCAGTCCGCCACCTCAGTACACTCTTTCCCTTTCACCTTCCCAACGGTGGTCCGTCGTTCCCCAAGGCCCCGGGCCGACGTTCCATCGCCCGAACTTGGACCTTGAATGTCTTCCTTTTTCGTCGTTTTCACTCGAGCGTGAGTAGTCTCTGGACTTTGCGTTGACACATGTCTGAATATCACAATGAATTTAGACCGCTTCCATATCCTCTTGATGCGCCGCTCGGAAGATTGGTGGTACATCCTATACGAGTGCATGACTCGTATCACTTTCAAGATGCTCTCCGGAAAGGCGGCACTCACGATCTCTCTTTTCTCCGGGGACGCATTAGCAATCATCATAGACGTTCTTAACTGGCAGCGTGCTCTTAGGAATAATCCCGATTGGTCCCCACCGGAAGGTCAGTAATCTCTTTCCCCTCTCCTTGTATTGTCGCTAATTCCCAGCAGTACGCGATCTTATCATCGCTCCACTCCTACCTGCATTTCGCACTAACCTCGCAGACACTACCTTTCGCAGCCTCTTTTGCAACCAGCTCGCAGGCGTGCCAAGCGTGTTCTTCTCGCACGTTCGTCTCTGCATCCGGGCAATGCTGTCCCAGCCCGTCAACAACCCTCTCGGACAAAGGATCCCAAAAGAATTTGTCGTCAACGACATAGACTCACTAACGGAATCCGATGTTACATTATTACGTTCGCTCCTCGAGTGGAATGGTCGATATGGCTTCGAACATTGGCATGTCTTCATAAAAAAAACCTCTGCTTACAGAGTGAGTTATTTTACTTTCCTAGCCGTTTGTTTTCATGCATTTTTTTCTACACAGATCCGCTGGTTTAGAGATGATATTACACGCAACATAGTTGTTCACGCACTGCGCCTACCAGACTCGGTCGGATGGTTTTCCGTACTCGCCCCCCGACAATATCCCTCATGCGAACTCACGACTGACATCCCAATCACGCTCCCGAGCATTTCTTTTGTTCTTTCAGCGGTATGTGCTGTTGTTGTCTCTTGCTATGATAAAAATTCTGAGTCACGTCTAGTTCGCAGTGGAGATGCATAATTATGCGTCCCCGAACCCCACGGGCCCCTTCGCTGATGCCGAGTATCTCACTGAGTTTCGAGCGACCTATGATCGAATTCACGGCTTTCTATGCAGCATACACAATAGGACATTTCCGGTGGAGGATAGCCGTGTATTGCGGCAGATGAGACGTGGATTATCTGCATTCATCCGCTATGTGAAAAACCCCCCTCAACTTCAACAGACCGGTACATACGAAAGATCTCGCGGGCAGATTGATTCAGATGATGACATGGACTATGATACGGAGGGAGAGGACGACGAGGACGAGGACGAGGACGAGGACGATGACTCGGATGACGACCTGGATGACGTCTTGCGTCAAGTTGTATAGTGAGGGCCCGGACGCAAGGGTAGGAACTTTGATGAGTCGTTATTCCGTGCTCGTTTATGTACATGTCGATGAATCTACTACATCATTATTGTGCCTCGTTTGCCCGTTCAATCATTAATATTGTTGCGTTCGAGTCAGGACAGGAGATATGCATTGCAGGGGTGTTGGGGAAGGACAAGACATGTGTTATACCCAATACCCCGCCAATTTTGTTGAACGTGCAAGGACAGACCGTCACCATGCCTGATCTGTGACAAATATGACTTGTTAGCGACTAAACAGCAGGTTTCGGGCACATACACGATACAAACGAGACAATGAGCATCCGAGTCGCAGAGGATGGCGACCGAAAAACGTCTGCGAGTCAACGTCTGCTTGAAACCATCAGTTGCAGGGAGTCAGGATGATCTCGTCGGAAGTGTCGGATTAGCTCGGGTTCAATGGAACTGTCGGATGTCAACGTCATACGGTCCGGAATTCGCGAGGGACCACTGGCAGTCCGAGTCGCGCATCCAAAGTTCGATTGCGTTGCTTGTAGACCTACAAATGGAAAAGTTCCGTAAGTCTTGTCCAGCTCAATGGAACTCGTCTCTGCTGCCTCACGCTCTTACCTGGGGCTGTCTACTTGACTTGGTGTGGAGGTATATATCTTTCGTACTGCTTGCCTAGTAGATGTAACTCATCTCAGACTCATGTGCTCCGTCGTAATGCGCGTCACGGATGATTCACTTTCTGAGAGCATCCTTACTGCACTTTGGAATGCCTGGTCAACACGCGCGGCATCGGATGGAACCGGCCACGGGGACTCATCCTCCCGAAGCCCATCATCGAAACGGATTCTCGGCTCATTTTCATATTCTTGTCGGCTGTTCGATTATTGTAACGCTTTCGATACATCCCTTCAGATGATCTGCATTATTCCCCAGAAACATTTAGTTCACCCAACGGGGGTTCCCTGTTCGACCACACCGTCCCCCCATTGTTGGGGCTGGCTTGAGCTGGCCTCGTTCTTCTTTACATTTTGGTTGGTGCGATTCAATACCGGATCATGGCAGTCGTATAGGTCATCTTATTCTAGCAACAACTTGAACTCTCCCAGTGGGCTCCCCCTTTCAATTGCCCGTGGCTGTTGAGTTCATTGAGCGAGTTGTGGGGCCGCCGATGGTATCAGTTTGTGCGTGAACTTCTTGTCACGCTCGGTATTATCTGTCCGGCCCATTTAGATGTCTAATGAGGGCACTCCTCGTAATGGGGAACTTTCACGACATCGAACTGCGTTCCATTGGGCGTGGTAACCCTCATCTGTAACCTGTTCAAGTTTCTGGTGGTGGGGTGGTGCTAGAGTACGTCCGGAAGAAAACAACGGGGAGATCGATGGGTGGTCACGGTGTTCTGGGCTGGATATGGACGTTCAGGTGGTTAGCTGTGGAGGATTCTGGTAATGGATGAACGGCCAAGTTTGGACGGCTGGGTACGCCGAGCTTGCCAGGTGGTCTCGCAACGTCGTTGCCCTTGGTGGCATTCGTCCAGTTATGGATAGAGCTGTGAACAATCACAATCAAAACAATGATTGGAGTGGTCATTGACATTTGAAAGCTTGACATTGTGGTCACTCAGGCTACGCCGATCACGGTGGCATGCCAGTGATGGTGGTCGTACGCTCAACGTCGTACACATTCCCCACTTGCCAAGTTCTACTACTAGTACTACTAGTACATCTCGCTCAGGCTAATGATTGACCCGAGCTTTCTGCCGCCACTGACGCAGTGCGATATCGTCCAAGCGGCTCAGGTACATACTACATAGTACATACCAATCAGGTCCTCGAAACTGCCCGTTTCTAATAACAGCTTTTGTTAGCTCATACAGCAAGTTTATTCCCCTGCCGGGGTCGGCTCATCAGACACCTAACGTTGTCCTCAGCAAGAGCCCTTCGATGTCCGAAGACGATACGAGGTTTCGGGCTTGTCACGGTCATCCCGTTTTTAAACCACGACGACGTCCTTGTCCAATTCTTTGGTGCACACACCGTCAAAGCCAAAATTGCTAAGGGTTAGTGCGTTCTCGGGCGCACATGTTTAGCTGGCCGAACTGACACACACTAAGGATACTTTCCTGCCCAAAAACGAGACGTCCCTACGCGATTTGACCCTTGAACCCACATCCTATTCGATCGCATTTGGAAAGAGCGAAATCACCCTTTGCAAGGCGTTCGTTGCAGTAACGTCGCTGTATTTTGATGCATGTGTGTCTTTGTTGAATGGCCTCAGGTCACGTTGGCGTTGAAAATTGCCCCGGGGTATGGCTAGATTGGATCGTGTCGGTGGTCGAGTTTTTACCCAGTCGAGGAACGTTCGTAACGGAGATCTTGCTCGATTTTCTGGCCACTGTCGCAGAGGAAGTGGAGATGGTGACTCTGATTGAACCAAGCAGGTGAGTCTTGTGCTCCTCCCTTCGTAGCACATCTGAGATGGGTATTCGCGTCAGATTGCAGACACAACAGACGCTCCTTAATGCGGCACCTCTCGTCGTACGTACCGTGGTCACGACTCTCACCCAACCCTGAAATTCAACGCATATCTGTGAACTGGACTCGGCGTTCAAATGTTAACACGCGTGGATGTCTGTTCTTCGCAGAGGGTGAGTCGTGCCTTGTGGCATTATGGATTGATTGATAGGTTTGTGATAGCGATATCACGCCACTTATCCCCATGTTGATCTTGTTGCTGACCCTCCAACGCCGGAGGTTGATATTGGCCCTGAGATATTCTCGCCGGCCTCAGATGTGCTCCAGGAAATCGTGACCGGGTCCGCTTTGGCTGGTGGCGTTGGCGTTTTGTCACTCACAGCCCCTCTACTCGTTTGGGTTGATACATGGAGTCACCGAATACTCCAGTCCGGCACAGCATGTGCGTCAACCTCTTCATTCGCACTATACTGATGCCTGAGCAGTGTTAGAGGACCTGGGGAATGCCGAACACCTCCATGCAGCACTCGATCTTGCCGAACAGCCCGGCGCTTCTACAAGTCGGGCCAGGAGAGAACCTCGCCAAGGTCCTGGTCCGGGGCCCAACCAGCCTCGCGCAGGGACCCCTGCATCGCATGTTAGCCTGCATTACTTCGATCCGAGAGGGGTCGGTGCTTTACGGCGTACTTTGGGGAGGATGCCAACAGTCCCCACACCAGGCGAGCGAACGCAGAGCGCACGTCCCGAGTCAACACCACATCCAGCGCCTCCGATCGACGAGGAAGCAAGGGACGGAGAGTTTGACTTTGAGGCGGTTTTGCGTGACGTACTCAAGAGGTGCTGTCTCTCAATCGCACATGTTTTCATCTTGATTCTTGAGGCTGACAACTTGTGCCTTACACAGTCGTTCCGAGGCAGACATTAAATCACGCAAGGTTGGCGTCTTGTTCGACCAACTTCGCGTAATCGGAAAGGGCACTTTGTCGTCATTTCAGCCGACTGTCGCTTCGCAGTTGAACCCGCTGAACATCTTGCGTGGCATTCAGAATGCCCGACACCCCCACTTGCGTGACATTATTAGGGATTTTCAAGGGGTCGTTCGTCCTGGAGAAATGCACCATACGTCTTGTTCCCTTGATCTATCCAAACTATGGCACTGACGGTTTCGATATGATGAAGTTGTTCTTGGCAGGCCGGGGTCAGGATGTTCCACATTCCTCAAGGTATTAGCCAATCGCCGTGATGAATTCCATGCCGTCGAAGGAGAAGTATTCTACAACTCTTTCTCACCAGACGCCATTCGTCTCCATCATCGTGGCGATGTCCAATACTGCCCGGAGGATGATGTCCATTTTTCAACACTCACTGTCGATCAGACTATCGGGTTCGCCGCCAAAACGCGCACCCCGCACGTGCGTGCTTCGGAAATGACACGCAAACAATTTTGGATGCATGTCACAGACATCTTGCTCACGTTATTTGGCCTGCAACATGTGAAGACCACACGTGTTGGCGATGCTTCTTTACGAGGAATTTCCGGTGGCGAGAAGAAACGAGTGTCTATTAGCGAAATATTGGCGACTAGGAGTTTACTAACAAGCTGGGACAAGTATGTTGATACTTCACAGTGACCCTGTAACACTCATGCTATTTTCGAAGTTCGACGCGTGGCCTAGACGCATCCACTGTTATTGAGTATGTGCATGCGTTACGGATCGCCACAAATCTTCTCCGGGTGACAATCATCGTCTCGATTCATCAAGCCAGGGCCGAGCATGCGGAACATTTGCGGAAGAAGAGCCCGTACACGATTTCCATCCCGATGCAAATCCGGAGTGTGATGGAGAGGCGGGTTCGCATACAGGTGGGTGCGGTGTCCTTGCACATCATAAGTGCCTGGTGAGTGGGTCTGGCTCTTTTGTGTTTCGTCTGTTTGATCGATGGTTTCTGTGCTAGTGTCTTCGTCCTGCAAGCCATTATTCTTGGAACGACATTCCTCCAACTGTCGACGAACACAAATGCATATTATTCTCGTTGTGGTATCCTCTTCTTGTTGGTCTATTTCTCTCTCTCCTCGACCTGCTTGTCCAATGACTTTTACAGTTCCGTGTTCCTTCCAGCGCTCTTTGCGATGACAGAGATACCCTCCCTTTTTTCATTGAGGCCGATCGTCGAACGGCATTACAAAGCAGCCATGTATCATCCATTTGTGGAGGCAATCGCGCTCATACTGGTCGACATTCCGGTTACGTTCGTCATTCTCATGATGTTCGGCGTCATTTTGTACTTTTTGGTTGGACTCCAGCGCAGCGTTGGCCAATTTTTGTACGTGAGCACAATTTTTTGCATGCGAATCTTCTGGCCTGACATATCAATAGCACATTTTTCTTGTTTTGTTCACGACCTCGCTCCTGGGAAAAGCCTTGTTTCGTAGTCTAGCGGCAGCGTTCAAATCGGAGGCACCAGCTCAAGCGTTTGCTGGGGTTCTCGTGTTACTTGTATCGCTCTATAGTAAGCTTTCTTCTCCAATCGCTTTCAAGACTTAACAGTCGAATACCCTTATTTCATTCCAGCTGGTTATGGCTTACCTCAACCGTTAATGATCGGTGCTTTGCGGTGGATCACCTGGATTAACGTGAGCCGTCTCGTCTCTGCCGGTGCATGTGATGGTTAAGAAGGGTCTAGCCACTTAGATATTCGTTCGAGTCTCTCATGGTGAACGAGTTCCATACAATCGATGGGTTGTGTGGATCCTTTGTTCCAAGTGATCCGTTCTACGATCTGTTCCCAGATTCCAACAAAGCGTGTACGACAGTCGGCTCGCAACCAGGCAATCCATACGTAAACGGAAACAGTTTTGTGTTCCTCTCGTTTGGGTATTCGTACAGCCATTTATGGAGGGTAGGTCGAACCGTTGTTCAATCCTCCGCTCTTGGAATTGATTCTGGATTACCTCTCCTCTTTCTTACCAGAATTTTGGCATCACCATTGCATTTGTTGCCTTTTTCTTCATCTGCCTTCTCATTTTTACAGAGTTCAATACGAGTCTAGCAGGGGCCACATCGGTCATCCTCTTCGAACGAGGTTCACGCAGTTCCTTGATGCATTACTCAGACGAAGAAAAGACCAAAGTGCACAATTCTTCCGTTACCTCAGAGTCGGACGCACAAAAGAAGGAAAACAAAGCCGACATGAAGGATGCGTTTGCGCACCAGCCAAGGATGCAAAACACGTTTACATGGCATCAAGTGAACTACGAGATTTCCGGCCGGAGGCTTTTGAATGATGTATCTGGATACGTTGCGCCTGGAAAGCTGACAGCACTTGTAAGGGAATCTGGCGCTGGCAAGGTATGGAATTCCATGAACGATAGTTATCGGGCTCTTTGATCCCCTGTTTGATAAATAGACGACTCTTTTGAACGTTCTCGCAGAGCGCACCGAAACAGGAGTCGCTTCTGGGACCCGGCTTGTGAACGGTCACCCCCTCCCGCCAGACTTCCAAGCCCAGACGTACGTTTCTTCCTTCATACATCGACGAATACTTGATCGTGCGCTTACCTCTTTTATGTTAGCGGATACTGTCAGCAAATGGACACACACCTTGCGACGATGACTGTCCGGGAGGCATTGCTCTTTTCTGCCAAGTTGAGACAACCGTTCAATGCGCCAATAGCCGAAAAGGAAGCTTAGTGAGTATCTTTTTCGACTACCCTACCCTGAGGCTGAGTAATAACCCTCTTTCTCGTAGCGTCGATCGATGTTTGAGCATGTGTGGCCTAGAATCTCATAGAGATGCGGTCGTGGGGTCGCTAGGCGTGGAAATGAAGAAGAGAACAACGATTGGGGTAGAACTAGCTGCCGAGGTAAGTGTTCGTGCTGTACCAGATACTCGAGGTCACTGAACGCGTTTCTTTCTAGCCTAAATTACTACTGTTTCTGGACGAGCCTACCTTGGGTTTGGACTCGCAAAGTGCAGGGCGATCGTTTCATTTCTCCGGGATCTGGCAGATAGCGGCCAGGTTATTCTCTGCACGTGCGTTCTTATCTGGTTACTGCATTCATAGATTGTTGATATGTCGACTGTTTTTCCGAACTTCAGCATTCATCAGGTCGGTATGCTACACTCACTTTATTACACAATGTGCTGACCGCAGGTGAACAGCCCTCCGCCGAGCTTTTTCAGGTGTTTGACCGACTTTTGTTGTTACGCAAGGGCGGCGAGACCGTTTACTTTGGTGACGTTGGACCTAAGGCTACGACACTTATCCAGTATTTCGAAAGGAACGGGTTGTGTGCTTGTGGAGCTGAAGAGAACCCGTACGTACCATCCAACTCACTAATCATCAGTCCTCATAGCATTTTCGTAGGGCTGAGTTTATCCTGGACGTCATCGGCGCGGGTGCAACGGCGACTAGCAAGGTTGACTGGCACGACATCTGGACCAAGTCTTCCGAAGCAGTGCGCATCACGGAGGACATTGACACTATTATCTCTCAAGGCCAATGCAGCACTCCGCTTGTATCATCCACCACTGTCAGTCATTCCGGATTCGCCACGCCGTGGGTGCATCAAGTTTGGACGCTCCTTGAGCGCAATTTGTACATTATTGGCGAAGTCCGATATACCTGATGGCCAAGATCACTCTCAATGTGGCTGCAGGGCTATTGATTGGTTTCTCGTTTTTCAAGCGCAACAACTCGCTCGCGGGCACACAGTGCAAACTCTTTGTACGTTCGTTCGGGTATATGCACGCGTCATGGATCCACTCACAGAACACAATATTTAGGCTGTATTCATGGCACTAATTGTCAGTGCACCACTTGCAAACCAGCTTCAAGTCATCTTCCTCAGCATTCGCAAGGTTTATGAGGTTTGGGAACGCCCTAGCAGAATTTACTCCTGGCCCGCGCTCGTCACATCACAGATTCTTGTCGAGCTCCCCTGGAACATTATCGGGTCAACTCTGTTCTTCCTCTGGTACTGGACCGTCGGGTTCCCAACCGACCGAGCCGGGTACACATATCTGGTGCTTGGCGTCCTCTTCCCTACATATTACACCACCGTCGGGCAGGCTGCTGCTGCGACGAGTCCGATTCGTTGGTGGCTATATGCCATTCATATTGATTGACCGATCCCTTCCAGGACATGCCAATCTGTCGCAGTGGTCAGCGATGACCTTGGGGACGCCAGCACACGCCTCATACAAACCCGCGGCCAGTGCCCATATTCTTCATAGTTTCAGGCCGGCGCTGTCAGGCAGCACATGGCGCTGCTCGCTTCAGAATGACGCTAACGGGGTGCACTCCGAGTCAATGCCAGGTCGTCAACTTGAATACCACCGCCGATCGAAGCACGAACATGAAACTCAAAGGTGAATGGCCTGGAATTAGAGGGAGCATCCATGATGGGAGTTATGGGTAAGCATCCTCGCAATTGCATCGTCGACGTTCTGGAATTTGATGTTGAGACGATCAAGGTCGCGATCAAATTTCCGACCAGGCCATCGACCAAGTGATGATAATTTCGTACATGGTTGATGGCCAGGGGCACTTCATCACGAATTGAAAGATCGTTAGCGAAAGTGCGTCATTCGCTGATCAAAAATTCTATTCATTTACGGTTCTGACTTTGCTAGGCTGCAACACTCACAGGTTCTTCGATTATATCCGAGGAGCAACCTTACAATCTTGGGCAATCAACGGCGACTTTCTCGATTTTCCGTTTCTTTCTGGGGATCAAGGCTAGCAGTATCGACATGTCCTTTGAGAGGGTTTCACAACCTCGGATTCAGAGAACGGGTTCAAGAGCTACTGTTATGTTTATATGGGTTGCTTTCGATAGGTCAGATGCAATCCGTACCGACCATAAGGTCATCAAGGTGTCAAGGTGGTGACCACTGCAAGGCTAGGGCATTTGAACCTCGTCGAGTTGGATGACAGGTTCTGGATGATGTTTCCATTAAGAACTACTACTAGTAGTAGCTACCAGTTATCCTAAGGAGTGGCCGCAAATCCTTGCCCGATACTACTCTCTCCAATTGTGTTGCAACTTATCATCTCTATATAATATGTCCTCCCATTTATCTTCTTGTTGTGCAACATTCAAGTTATCTCCTTGCATCTCAACAAGATTTTAGGGAGGGGAAGTGGAATACTGTGAGATGTCATCTGGCTGGTGCACAATTTGGGACTCGGATATCCGGTGGTCCTGCACTGGCATGTGCCAAGGAATGTACCTACTAGTAGTAAGGCTGCAGGGACTCGGACAAGTTGGATCATGTCCAAATATCAGGACAGACAGATCTTGCATTACATTCAAGAGAGCCCATAATATTAATTGTTTGTTATATTATATGGACCATCATCCAGTTTTCAACATGTACTAGTGGGAATCATTTATTGCTAATAAACTTGAATGCTTACTACTACTGTTCTACTAGTAGAAAGTCTAATATGTATTGTAGAGTGCATCTTTTCTTTGTCATGAACACAATCATAGCAAGAAAAGTCCATGATGTGTTTTCACTGAGGTAGTTCACATGGTTGATCAGATCAAGGGCTGAATTCCACCATTTGATCTATCATTAGCATTGATTGATGACATGATGTCAAGATGTTAGACATAGATAATCTATGACAATATATTGTCATTTAAAGATCAGTGGCTACAGGAATGATTCAAGCTGATCATTTTATGGCAATAACAAGTCATCAGGGTATATTGTTGTAAATTTAGGACATCCACTTTCTAGGACAAAATAAAATTCTCATTGATTAAAAACTTTTATACTCTACATTCCATAATTATGACAACTGACCAAGAGTATCAGGTCATATCAGCTCTTCACCATTTCCCTGATG
>JBBPMZ010000130.1:0-23626 GCA_038090575.1 Tylopilus cf. pernanus | reverse complement strand
AAGTCTGAAGCATCTGTTTCCAATCTAAAATGCTTGTCATTGTCTGGAAATGCAAGAATAGGAGCTGTAGTGAAACAGTGTTTCAATTGATCAAAGGACTCTTGTTGAGCCTTCTCCCATTTGAAAGGGATATCCTTCTTGGTTAAATTATTCAAGGGATGAGCTACTTGAGCATAATCCTTGATAAATCTTCTGTAGAAGTTGGCTAGACCAAGAAAGCTTCTAACTCCTCTGACATTGGTAGGTCTATTTTAGATTTATGGTTCTGGAAATTTATTTGAGCATAGCTCCACCTATAGATTACTCATTGAAACCTTCATCTGTCTCACTCCTCAGTTATTTGCTACTACCTTGGTCAGTGGCTGAAGTGAGTATCTACTAATCATTGTATTTCTGCTATGTTACTTATGTATGTACTAGTTGGCACAACTTGCCCTTACTTGGATTGTAACATGTTCTATGTGCTGAGCGCCATGGGAAGATATGTTCCCTATGTTATATTAGGATCTAGAATGCCCAGAGATTATATACTCATTTGTGCAGCCATCTGAATTACAAATGTTTAGTACATTTAACTGGTCATATACTGACAGTACCTTCCCAATTTGTGGCTGGTGCCCACATGCTGAGCTGTGGGGACTCCTAGCATAGCAGACAGGTGTTCCACAGAGTAATCTCCTCTGATTATGTATGTGAGGCCATATGTATTGCATGAGATTTGAAATTGGTGAAATCTAGAAATTGCATGCTAGTCTGGCTGCATGGAATCTCACAATGAGTCATCGTACACAGAAATGATGTTTTCTTTGGGATCCATAGGGATATGTAGACCAATAACATAATGATGTATGAATCATGGCAGAGGATTAGCAAGAAGCAAGTTTTGAAGCCTTCAAGACATACCATCATGGCAATATCCAATTGTTACCCAACTTGGATGACTTTCCCATGATCAATGATGAACTGGAACTTGATGAAGCAAATGTTATCTTGGTGGGCAAATAATTCTGCTTCATAATATGCTCTAGCTGCCAGTATAATGACTCCCATGTCATTTTTGAATCCCCCTAGGCTACACACTCCAGAAAGTCTGGCTTGAGTCTGTATCCATGTTTGAGTTGCCAGTTTGGCCATCTAGCCATTGCAGTGCTTGAAATGTGTGGTTGTGATGTTGAGGGCATCTGGAAGTTGCCAACTACTTTCTGGCATGGTCTGTGCAACCCACACATGAAGACACCAAGAGTGAACTTGAGGGGGAGAGTGAGGGGTTAGCGTCAAGTTATGGACACCATATGTCAACTGGACATATCACTACTATATAGGCATGACAAAAACACAAGGTGGTGACTAAATAATGATTGACACAGGTAGAACACAGCAAGAACCACCTACAGTATAGAAATCACCAAACTTCAGCTTCTGTATGGGTCCCAGTATGCTTTGAAAGACTGATGCATCCATTGTGAATGCCCCACTTGTCAGTGATGCTGATGATGACAGTGGAATTATTCATGCATGGTGGAAAAAAATTGAGGTACCACTGAGTGGTTTCTCACACACCTAATGGTGCTCCTGGAATCTGCCATCCCCCACGGAGGCTGGCAGAACCCAGCAAACAGTGCCGGACTGTACTGGTGTCACTCAAGACAATAGCAGATGAGCCTTCTAGGTATGTTGTTTTGACTTTTTTCATCATAACTAATCATATTCAGGTGCTTCAATTACCTGGAAGCTATATATGATATTCTTACTTTCCAAAGTCCTGAGGCTGTTGTAATCATGACACAGAAGTCATTTCAAGATGTTACATGGGGACTCATCTATTCCATTCCAAAATATCTGGTTACATAAGCTTGATGATCTGTACATCTCTATATTCCCCAGGATATTTCATTCGTGCATTTCATGCTCAGAAAGGAGCTATTTATTGCCTCATCTCGGTTTTAGTCAATGTTGTCTGGGTTGGTGGCCTCTACCATCTTCTCTACAATACAAACAATACATTTGCCTGCCTTGTGTTGCTTGCTGCCTCAACACTTCGCACTTTCACATGGGAAAGATTAACCTGTTAAGTTTTCCTATGCAAAGGCAGAAGAGATATATTAAAAAAAGACTGCTGAATTCTTTTAACACAACCTCTTCAACCAATACAATTGATTATGAGGACAGAACATCATTGGTCAGCCTGTGTGAAAACTGGTTGTTACCAGATGCTGACCAGATGTCATAAAATGTGACCCATGTCACCAGATATTACTTAACAATGTACTTTGTGAGGCTCCTTATCACAGTCTTGCAAACACTATGGTATTTAGTAGTTGGACAATTGCTGGCACCTACCTCTACCATGCAAGTGTTTCTTTCCTTGTCCTCAAACATCCTGATGGTCATGAAATAGAGACCTCCAAGGTTCATGTCACCAATGACCCTGCCCTATTGTGAAGCATGGCTAAGCTACAAGGGCCTCATCAATGTGTACCATAAAAACAAGAAACCTACACAATGATATACCTGTTGACACCATGCACTCCCTAGTTCCAACTTTCGGAAGGTCATCCAGATTTCCTGGTGTCATCCTCACTCATGCTGATAAACGTGTGTTGATAAATCTAAGATTGCAACATACTTGGGCAGGGATGTGTCCCCTGAACAGACACCATTTGGCTTCTTCAACCTATGAAATTATCTTTCTTCGTAGACAAAGGCAAGGTCATTTCTGAGTCTTCAACTGTATCCCTCTCTTTTTGAAAGCTTCTCCATACTAGATTAATAATAGTTAATGATGGATCACCGACAGTACACACACATTAGGATTTTGATCAAAATTGTTGAGTTCTCTTGCTGGAACAGGAGTCAGGCAAGATGTATGTGGTAGAAACCATCCATGAAAATATATGACACCTCCAGAATTGAAGGAAAGGGTGTTAGCCTCTGCGCTTCAGAACTCAGATCCACTCGTGGACCTTGCTCATGCCAGTCTTGACCTAGTGGAAGTCATGCACAATAAATCTATGTTGCATATATCATATGCATCCATCACAGCTATCACTTACCATTTGCATCACTTTCTTGCATTGAGACTTTGATGTTCTTATTGATATTGAATAGTCTGAGACCTAGAATAAGCTTCAAAAGTCCATTGTATAACTACAAATGCCACTTCTGAGTGGCATCAGTAGCACTTGTAGAGTGATCCGGTCCTGATCAACCGCACAGTGTATGGAATCCTCAGACACTATAAAGATGGGTATGCTGGTAGCAACTTACTGGAACACTTAGACTATGATCATCCAGAGTGGGATCTATAGTTATAGCTGTAGTCCGAGCCACAGTTATGATGCTCAGTCTATCTTGGCCTTATGTTCTCATTTAAACCCTGGGTCCTGCAGGGTGTGAATGTAGTTGACCTAGATGACAGAGTCTTCCATTCTCCCAATGTCTGTGCCTGATGTACAGGGGACTGTTGCTAATAATATTCAAGTACTACTAGGTGACCACAATCCTTGAGCTGTACATTTTTGTTTTGCCTAGTAGGTATAATTCATGAATTCTAGATCTGAAATATGACTCAGACTTGGAGCACTGATATACTTGACTTCAAAAATTGTAAAAATATTTATTTTGAACTTGTAGTATGTAAAAGTTTACAACTGGATTGATATAGTTAAAACTGTATCTTTCCTACTCCTCAGGCATCTCTGTCAAAGCACAGCTGTCCTATTTTTCCTGCTTTGATGGAGAATATATTGATAGGAGTTATCTTTCAGTACACCTCATCCAGTAATGAAAATTCAGATCCTTGGACATTGGAAAATGGTAGGGTTTGAAACTGGGATTTGGGCTTCAGAAAACTGACTTTTCTGTAGTTCAGGTTGAGATTTAATCAGACAGGCACTTTCTAGACAGTCAAGGCATGCCCCTCTCAAGGTCAGAAATGTGACTTGAAATGGCAGCTAGTATCTGTGGCTGGGTAAGCTGACTTATTAAATTTTACTCCTTTTGTGGTCTCTAGCTTATTGCAGCAGCCAGGTCGAGTAACAGTATGAACTTTGGCACAAAAGGTTGATTCAATTGATTTTATGATACAAGTCCAAGTTAGTCATAGTAGAGATCACAAGTGTATGTCAATGTACAAGGAGACTATCTCCCTAAGTTTGCATTGTCCAAGCTTCTGAGTCCTTGTATGTCAATGGCTCCAAGTTGCACTTAGTCTGGCAGATATTATACCCAACCAACCCAATGAACACCACATCATAAGGCCTCCACAACAGAGGGTCCAGCTATGCCCCCCCACTAATCCAGAAACTCTTCCTCTCTAAAACTCCCACCGCAGAGCCCTATTTCCAATCTCTAGCAGACAAAGCGATGGCATTGTGGTCAGAGCTAGTCAAACTCCATGCAGTTGTTACATCATTGGTAGTATATGAGAGTATCTTTCCTATCCAATCTCCCACCACTCTACCAACAGCAACTCACCTCTGCCCCTCTGCCCTCTCATTCTCTCTCTTTTTCATGCTTAGCCATATGGCTGAGCCCCACCTTCACTCTTATGGCTCCAGACTATCCTGGACTACCCACACCCAATACCTCCCTGAAGATGTAGGACAAGGATACTGCAAGATAAACACCATCTTCTCTTTTATGTTGGCACTGACTCCAAATTGCAGCCTTCTGCAAATACACTCAAGTGGACCTCCATGGGGATTAGGGCCTGGCCTGATGCGAGGGCTCATGGCCCCAGCTGCAGTTTATATTGTCAAGAAAATCTTCATGTAATTAGTTTTATAATAGTACATGTTTTTAATCATATGGATCTGGGTTGTAGTCAGATTTGTCACCATTGTCCACCAGTACCTTGTCACTATGTTGGCTCACCTCATCCACTGCCATTCATCCACTGCATTTAGCACCAGTATAAGCAAAGTTCAGTTAGATCTAGATAGGGTACACATTCAAGAGTAATCACGCTTAGTCATAGACATTGGAAAATTGTTTTTCACACCTATTGGGAGTTGACATTGAATGTCATTGATCCATGTATGATCAGATCACCTGCAAGTAGATGACCTTAATGTCAAGTACAAGGCAATCACAAGCCTCAAGCTTGAGCTTCAGGTCTCCAACCTTTCCCTCCTTCTTCCCTACTTCTATCACCATGACAGTCAGTACTCATCATTCTCATCTCTGCCTGTCCTGAACTCATTCTGACTTGCCTGGGATGACATGGCGTATGACACACATTGTGAGTCAAGGAACCGCGGATTGCGATGCTTGCAAGGCACAACATCCAGACAGGCGCAGACAAATTATACTGTCATACCTGTGATTCTCTGCAATCACACAACAGGGACGGGGACGAGGGAGAGCAAGTACTAGTTCAAGCAGTTTTTCACTACCCATCACTTGTTTTCAAAGCCCCCAAAAGTGATTCTTAAGGCAGAGATAGTGCACACTGCTACTCCCTTTCATGACCAGATGGATCCGCATCATGTACCAGTTGTGGCTAGATCTGGGTCCATATTCTTGAATCAAATGCTACCATTTTTAGGCCCAGATATCTAAGTCCCATTACTATTTGATATCATTCACTCTGTCTGACCTTCATCTTCATAGGCTTGTGGGTTCAAATGGACATCACAGACAATTTTCTATCATTACCAGAGATCCATGATCAGAATCCCCCACCTCAAGGTCTGCCGCTGCCATGGAGCCTTTCCTTCACTCAAACACCGCCAGCATCAGAAGTGCCAGGAGTATCCAAGTTCACCTGCATCATCCCCTTACTCAGCTTGTGACCTATTTCCCTCTGCCTCGCTCTTCTCCCATTTCACTCAATGATGGAAACCCAATTTCCATCGCACATTCCATTCCAGCCCTTGTCCCACATCACAAGGCAGGGCCGCCTGCTCATGCATGTTCCACTTGTGTCCAAAAGAAAGCCAGGATTTGGGGCTGACGAAGATGAGGCTCCAGTAGATGATCCACCAAACTCCACCAACACTTTTAAAAGGCTTGTATGATGACCCTGAAAGTGGTGAAGATGTTCACAATGACCCGTTTCTCCATACAGATCTATATGTCACTGTACCGGAATTAGATCATGCTGCACTCAGTGTTGGAGAAGCACCCACTGAATTCACTCAGGCCCCAAACTTCTCTATACCAACACTGCCATCGTACCCAATGCCCCTAGCGCACATCAGATTTATGAAGGGGCTCACACTACAATGTCGGTTTGGTCAGTTACTCGTCATCATAACCGCGCTCCTTCACACCAAACACCCCATCTCTTTTCGAGTGTGTGCACTGGACCCTGCAGTGCTTAAAGGCCATCCTACTCACACTCAGTCTAATCGACCACACATCCCCCTCTTCCAGTTATATTCTCAACACGGTAATTAACTGACTTGACCTCTGTTTGCTCACCCAATCTGCATTCATTGGTATACCCCACCAACATCTCAATTACCTCTGCATGTCCGTGCTGTCACAACCAACTATTTCGACCTGTTTCAACAGGTTTTTCTACTCATTACAGGCTGAAAACCTCAACCACCTCCCCCTCTATGTGCTGCTCCACTCCAACTCCCTTCTTTGCTTCTGGCTGGTTTTCTTTCTGCTGCGGACAATGAAGTTGCATGCAAAAGTTAGAAAGCTCAAAATCCCAAAGTGGGCAAGCTCTATGACATATCAGATGGTCAAGTCTGGAAGACCACACTTGGACCCAATAATCTACCCTTCTTTTCAAAGACTTCTGACACTGAAGAACTGTGCATTGGTGTTACGATGAGTCTTGATTGGTATGTCCTTTGTTTTTTCCTGCTTTCCCTTCAGCAGCTCTGCTGACCACTTCATACAAAAGGTTTGGTCGCAAGTTAAGCGTTTATGGACCTAGCCACTCATCCAGGGTTCTTTTGTTGTGTGTCTCCAATCTTTCTGTGCATTATGGTAAGCAAGTAATTTGCATATCCACAGTTTCTTTATGAAGTAACTCATCAATGTTAAATACCATACTGACAACCTGTTGGTCCCATTTATGACTCCAGGGCCCCGGGAGCCAACAGGTGCATAATTGCAACATTACATTGAGTTCATTATTGATGACCTCATCAAACTTTAGACTATGTCTTTGAGGAGGTATTGGCTCTGCTATCACAGAGTTGCATGTTTTAGTGATCCAGAGGCGCATTGGAGATGGTCTTGTAATGCTTCCAGATAGCTGCCAGGAGAGAATTGAGGCGTGAGACTGTGTCATGGGAGCTTCAGGGGAGACAGGTGACTTATGGTGAGAGGATAAAGGGAGGGCCCATTGAGATTGAGCATGTTGTTCTGGGAAAGCTGAACATATGCAGAGAGGACTCTGCTAGTCCTCTGGTTGACCACTTGAGGGTAGAGCTATGCCTTGAAGACATAGAATAGAGAGAATACCCTGGGAGTAGTATGGGACAGGAGATATCATTTGTACATTTGTGTTTGGGAGGAGAGTGAAATTGTCATGGAGAGATAGTGGTAGCAGAGGATCCAGAGACAACTTCAGAAGAAACCTTTTCATTGCACAGTAAGCTTTATAAATGACATTGAATGACATTTACTAATTGTAGTGCCTATTTGACCATTAGGGTACTCTTCCCTCCATGGATGGCCCATATCTTAGCTATGGCAAAAAATCCAGAGAACATTGGTTATAAACCCAATCATGATCCAGAGTTCTTTTTCTGGGTCATAGTCCAGTACATAGTCAATTTGACTGGGTTATTCCATAGTGTTCAGAACTAAGAAGAGGAACTTAAGCCATAGGCATGAAAATTGGTTCCTCAACCACCAGGTTGGTTGAAATGGGATGAGAGTTGCAAGTCTTTCTAGGATATAGTAAAAAGGCATATCAAGCATCAGAAAGTTGAACTCAGGACCTATTATGAGACCTTCATGCAAATCTTTCAAGATATCATTCAATCCCTCAAGGATAATGAGCCAAGCCCAGATGTTGAATATATATATACATGTTCTATGGGATTTCTCTATGCCACTAGCTGTTATAGAGCTCTATCTGGCACTGGTTTAAGATTCTTTAAATGGTGTCATTCTGATGGTATTGTAGAACTCTTAGCACAGCTCACCGGTGATATTCAATGGTTCTAGGGAGCTTTTGCTAACTTTCATGTGACTCATCCTCCCTCATTACTTATTCCATATAGTCACCACTCTCACAAAGGTAAGCAGAATTCAGCGAGTAGACATTAGCTTGCTAGCACCTCATATACTAAAATGTCCAGAGAGCAGTAAATGAAATTCAATTATCTATTTCCCAACATCTCCCACTTTATTTTTATTACTGTTTGATTTTAGTATGAAAGTCTAGACTAGATTCATGTATGTTGATCAAGCTAGATTATTTTATGACCAGTCCCAGACTGGTCCTAATCAGTCTCAGTCGAAGTCTGGGGCGATCCAGAACATTGGATTGGTTTTGGACTGTTCAATGAAGTGGCACCAATAGACTTGAACAGTGTCAACAAGATATTGCTTAAGCAGTCCCAGGGCCACTAGGAATGCTGGAGAGACTGAATGTTGAAAAAGAAATGGACAATTTGACATATGTCACTGATCCAAGTTCTTCATCCCATGCGTATGAATCAGAGCTGTGATAACATAACCTGAGTCTTCTATCAGTGAGTACCTTGCTAAAGACACAAGCAAGATATTTATTTAGTTTAGAGTTGATCAGGAGTTGATTGAGAAATAAACTGATATTTAGACTAAGGAAAGTATAAAGGATAGATAGAGTATGGGAGTTTATGTTCAGAGTTGAAGTATAAATTAGTAAATGGAGCAATGCAGATTTGTAAGTACTGAGTGGGACAGGAGATCAGGGGAGACATGGAATGAAGTCAGAACAGGTATTGTTACAAAGAATGAACTAACGCTAAAAGGGAAGAAACACTTGAGTAATCAGAGTTGTAAATCTGAGAGAGTGTAGAGTAAGATCTAAAGAGAAATTAGATGAAGATGCATGGAGATGCTCAGAGATGGAAGTCCAGGATAAAGTCCAGGATAATTATCCCCCTCTTAGTGAATTTGTGAACCCCATGAAAGAAAACAATACTTATCAAAGTAGGAATCAGTGAGAATAGTGTGGTTGTGTGGAGTAAGTTTGGGACTCCAATCTGGAACCATATATAAGTCTGGATGGGTGCTCCTCAAGTCCATTAACTTTTCTTTCCTCCAAAAAGTGTCTAATCTCAACAATATCAAAAACTAGTCCAATGATCACCTCAAGGACAGCAATGACAACAGCAATGAGCTGTTTACAGTAAAGGTAGCAGAGAGGCAGTGTCAAGTGAAAGTGTGGAGGGAGGTGGAGGAGCGAAGGAAAGTGGAAGAGGAAGTCAAGAAGAAGGCAGAGGAGGATGTGAGGCTCAAAGAACAGATGAGGCAAGGAAGGCTGTAAAGAAGAGATGGTTGAAGGAGGCTGAGAAGGCAGCCAAGAAACAGGTGAGTAACAAGTTCAGTCACATGCTATAGAGGATGGAGTTGACTAGACTGAGGAGGTCCAAGTGGAGCAAAGTGCTCCAAGGTCCAGGCCCAAGGTCAAGGGCAAATGCAGTAAAGGTGGATTGTGAGCCTAGAGAAGGAAAGAAGGGGAAGGCATGTACAGCTTGTCAGCAGCACAAGTAGAAATGAAGTAGTCTGAGGAAGAGATAGAGAAGAAGTAGTGAAAGAGGACAGGACAATACAAGGTCAAAGAAGAAGAAGGAAAGATCCAAGTTGGTGGAGGTGGTAGAGGTTTGGATAAGTGTGGGGATGAGTGGAGGTGAGTTGGAGATCACAGCTGCTTTGAAGTAGATCCATGAGATCTTTGGCTCACAGTCCAGAAAGATAGACCAATTCACTTATCAGATGCAGAGGGTCATGGACAGATTCAAGAAACTTGTGTTCCTGAAGGGGGTGGGGTAGGGAGTAGTAGATCCAGAGAAGTAGGAGGAGGAAGAGTTGGATAATATGGAGGATATCCAGGGGATGAGCAGAGTTAAACAATGAGGAGGATATCAAGAATATGAGTAGAGTTGAGGAGAAGGGACACACACATTCCTCTCTCTAACTGAATCCTGAAGTTCTGTTCCCATGGGATACAGAGCAAGTGTAGAGACTGTACTCTTGTTAAACACATCTGGAAAATCATGGTACACAGAGGAAACAGTTAGTGTTTTAAAGTCCAGTCTAGGTGGACTGGATCTGTGAATTAGTTGCAACTGGACTGCAGTTATATTATGTCCTGTTGAAACCAAGTCTCATGTTAAGACTGCACTGACCTCCAGTACAAACTCTAATGAATAGAGGCTTTCAGAGCCCTGGTGGTCTTGTTAGTGTTGTGTTTTGAGAGATGGAGTTCAGAGGAGTTCAGAGGGAGTTTATAGTAAAGAGTGAGGAGATTAGAAGAATGTCATAGAATATGTCTGAGTTGTCTAAGGAGATAATCAAGCCAAAGTTACAGGTAATTAACTACAATTTATATACTCGCAGAAGGCAAAGATTACTAAAGCTAGGTAAGAGCTGATAGGACTGAGTAAGATAGAGAATGAGGGAGGGAATTGGATATGTATGAATTCCAGAGCTATGCTCCTAAGTGAACACAGGTATCAAAGTACTTACAAATCAGAACTAGTACAAATGTAGAAAACATCAGAGTAACATTGGAGTAAGCAGAGATCATGGAGAATCTAGGAGTTGAGTAGAGAATCTAGGAGTTGAGTGGAGATGTTGGAGTAAGCTAGGAGTCAGGAGAAATAGTATATGACATCTCAGCTTCATGATGTAACTTTTTTGTTGGAAAACTAGGACAAATATTAGAGATAAACACAATTACCAAGGTCCTTTATTATTATTTCTGAGATATGAAGTATTTTTGTCAGTGTGCAAATGGAGCTTAGCAAGGCTGTACCAGTGACAGACAACAAATAATGAGTGTAGCACTAGTATAAGGAATCTGGCAATAGTCCTGTGAACACTGGAATGGAAGACTGTTGATACATGTCTTGTGAACAAGAGAGACACAAGTGATAGCAGAGTACCAACCTGTAGTACATCTTTGAAGTCTTGTGTGACAAATCTTTTCATTACTGTGATACCTATAGAAATGCCAAATTGTGCCATGGCCATAGGTTGGGACTTGATAAAATCTTCCTCAGATAGTTAGCTTTAAATGATCATATTTGCTGAAATCAAACCTTGATTATTAGTGATCAAGTTCAGCCAGCAAAGTCCCCTTGAGACTATCCACCATGCAAAGCAAGTGTGTGAAAATAGTTTTCCAAACCTTCAATTTTTTTCAAATTGGTATAGCAAGTCAACAACAACAAGCAGGAAGGAGTCAAATCCCATCAGACTGAGCCTTTCTGAAAAAGTATTCAAATTAAACAAAAATCCAATCATGATGAGCCTGTGAGCTATCAACACATACTAGAGTTAGGACAAAGGACTCTGCCTTGAGCATTCCATCTGCAGAGCATCAACAACATATTGCTCTCTGTAAATTAGCTGGTGAAGAGAGGCTATCTTCAACTGCCTCTCTACTGAGACAATGTAACATATTGCACTATTTCACTCTTATACATCCAGAATTTTTTCCTTGGGAACAAGACATTGTAGACATGGGCATTCACTGAGGTTGCAGATACTGACTAAGAGTGTCCTAAGTTGTAACCTCAGCTATAGGTTTAACAAGCTAGATAGTCTGAATATACTTTTTGAGATAGTCAGTTGAATATGTAATGATCTGAGGAAACAGTCACCTCATGATTTCATCCCCATTTATAAATAGCCTACTGTGTTCATATGCTTGAAGGAACTCATTCTCCAAGATAATCTTCTAAATACTTCATAGTAGCAATAGGTAAAAAAATGGAAAATATATTAAAAAGTCTTTGAACTTGTTGGGCAGCTAAGTACTGGCATTTTGAAATAAGTTGAATCTGAAATACAATGATAGATACTCACTGTCTGAAAATATGTAACATGCAAACAAAGGTTTACACTTAGAGTACACTGCTGATATTTTTATTTTTAAAGTAAAGATAGAGCAGCCATAGTTTCGTAACACTGAAAGATGTCAACTGTGTAGACCACAACATAAGGACCACTAGGCAAAGTACAACCATTAGAAGGGTCCACAGAGTCCTGTAGCTGACAATATACTGTTACAAAGGCTTCTGAGTAGAAAAAGTTCACCATATACTCTCCAATATCTTTAGCTGTAGGTGAAAATTTCTACTACAAGATATACAGTTCAAAGCAGAAAAATCTGTAGTAGAAAGGGTCAGAGAGCTTATCAGAAATGATTGAAAGAAAACATCTTGATAGAAGCTAGAGATAGTGTAGTCTCTAGGGTATAATGAGTGCCAGGAAGAAGGAACAGAAATGGTGATGGCACTCTTCATCCAGCCATCATCTTCAGGTAACCAATTTTGCAAATAAGATCCTGGAGCTGAAGCTAGCATATGATACTAAAATATGTCCCTATATAGTCAAGTGTGATTCCCATGTCATCAGTCTCAGCATTTGTGTTGCATAGATCAGATTTAGGGGGTATAAATATGACATACCATTTTAAAACACTCCAATCTTGATTCCTTGGTCGATTTGTCTAGAAATTGGATCTACCAGTACCTAGAAGTGTTCACTACATATGATCCCACCAAACCTAAGTGTGATAATCAGTTATGCACATATGGTGACCAGTTTTCAAAAATCCAGTCATAACCAGTCACATAACTGGATTATTCATAACCAATCTAAACTAGTTTTGGATGGTTCCAGTTCAGTTCTGGTGCATCAGGGACCCTTCTATAACTGGTTTGGTCATGGTTATGTAAAATATGGGTCCATAACTGAACCAAACCAGACTTTTAAAATACTACATACAATACACACTGCTAGGCAATTACTGGTTCCCAGGTGTCATCCACATAGTGCTAGCACAGTGGAGAGCCAGGATGACTGAAACTCAAGCCCAAATGCTTCCTGAAAGTGCAATATGAACAAAGATGACAGAGAGAACTTCAATTGTACATTTGATACTTTAATATTAGAAATTCACATCAAAATTGGCTGGGATTCGCCCTGTTCTATCAGGAAAAACCTCCTTTGGATAATTCATTATAATTGTATCAGTTTTTCAGACAATAGTATTGCTTGAACTACTTGAAATTGTATCAAAAAAAGTAGACCCTTCCTAGAATTAGATGAATTTTATGTATTTTCTGGATATTTCAGCACAATTCTAGTATAATTCATGAATCTTTATGAGTATTTTGAGACAATTCTCTGAAAGATTAATGTAATTGATTGATAAATATGTGCTATAAGTTGTTTTCCCATATGAATAAGTGAATAAGTATATATTTCACTGAGATGTTGTGAAAGATAGAGTAAAATATTAAAGTATAAAGTGTAGTCAAAGAATATAGTAAAAAGTGTAGTGAAGAATGTAGTAAAGAGTATAAAAGAGTGATGATAAAGAAAGGGAAGAAAGAGGCTGTGGGAAAAAATGAGAGAGACTGGGTTTAAATATGTTTGTGGGACCAAATAACAAAAATATCATCACACAAATATTACCACATAGTCGAACTATGGCTGTGGGAAAATACACTATCAAAATTAGAAAACACACTACTGAAATTTAATTAAGTCTTGATGACTACACTTGTAGTACACTTCTGGTCCGCTTTTTTGTACACTTAGGTACTACACTTTTACTACACTTGATCTGCTTTTTTATACACTTAGCTAATACACTTTTACTACACTTTTAGTCTGCTTTTTTGTCCACTTAGATACTATACTTTTGGGACACTTTTGGTCTGCTTTTTTGTACACTTGAGTACTACACTTTTGATACACTTTTGGTCCGCTTTTTTGTACACTTAGCTACTATACTTTTACAACACTTTTGTCTGCTTTTTTGTATACTTGATCCACCTTTTGTATACTTGGATACTATACAAAATATCCTTTCTTGACATTTCTTAGAAATCCATGCAATATCATATTATTTACACCATCTCTTATCTGACCACTGTTGAAATGACCACAATTATAATATCACACAATTATCACAATTTTCTATAAAAATGTCAGAATATCAATATCTTCTGATAATTGTCTGCAATTATCAGGATTATCTAGGAGAGGTTTTTCTTGATGTTCAATACCAGCACACAGGAGTGTCTCAGTCAGGCATGTTCTAGACCTAACAGTTACAGTTGGTTGAGTCATTGTCAATTTCTATGTGGTCAGTACCAACTAATGTTTAGCTTAAATTTGTAGTCACTAAATGGAATGATGGTATATGCAGCCTGGTAAGTAATTCAATTTGAACTAGTGGATGGCTTCTTTAATCATATGAATTCATAATTTGCATCATTCCTTCAGACTTTGCACAGCAAGATTGCACAGTCAGTCAAGGGTACTGCCTAAAAGTTTCATGATAATCTGGACAAATTCATTAATCCTAAAGGTTTACTCTCAGCCAAGGAAAAAGAGACCAAGATCATAGATAGAGCACTATGAATAAATCCTTGATCTGAATAGGGACTGGTAAGAATATTCTCTACACTACTATGACAAAAGCATTGTAAGTGTTCAATCGTCAAGTTTTGTTTCACTAACATAAGATTATTCTACTTCAAGGGATACTACTCCTTTATGAATCTGATATTTTGCAATTTTCATGTTAAATGTTGATATAGTAGCTCAGTCTCCTGTTAGTTGCCTGGAAGAGGTCAAATCATGGCCCTCAACTGCATTGAACATGCTTGTCATATTTTCATCATGAGTACTGTATGTTGTCCTTTGTATATTGTCCTTATCATAAGATTGCTGTGGCAAAAATGTCTAACCATTGGTGTTGTACAGCTGGCCTTTGCCATTCACTATTTAATAGGAGTAACACAGCCAAGTTCCAGATCAATTTCAAGGAATTCAAAGCCTATTTGCTTTGTGAAATCATACAATCATCTGCAAGAGAAGATCCTCAGCAGGATACAAGAAGCCTTGAATCATTCTAACAAAGACACTTGCTTGAGGTTCATTTATCATAGCCCCCACTTACACCTTAACAGTGCTCTTCTCAAGCAGCATGAGCCCATAGCTGATATGTTGACCATCTTTTGTTTGTCTAGCATAGAAGAGCTGGATGCAACCAATATCCAGTGCAGGTCAACAAACCTACAGTCATTTCAACCTAGCATATTCCCTGACATGACTATGATGTACAACTTCAGTGTTGACAACTGAGTGTTACCCAAAAACCTATAATTTTGGTTATTCAATGTTGCAAATACTCTGGCTATGTGAATTCATGTTTGGCACAGACATAGTGTGCACTGCACATGTGCTATCTGCAAGCACAGGTAAGTGTCAGCAAAAGACCCAGACAGGGTGAGGACATACCATGTAAGAGTCAGGGATTGACAATGATCCATTAAATACAATTACACACCATTCTGATAGATACCCTCACCTATTCTATCTAGTCTTTAGTAGTTGCCATATTCTTATAGTGACTAGCTGCATTCAAGAAAATCACCAGCTGTATATCAGGAGCTAAGGATTGTTGGAATTATTATAGAATATTGGATGTACCTCATTTCAATGAACAAGTTGTACAAAATGTTTTGATTAACATACAGTTTACAGTGGAACTTGTCATTATTGCCCTGGAACATCCAGTGCTCAAGAAGTTATAGTTGAGGTGTGTGAACTGCTTTTGTATTGGCTTGAAGCTTCTACACTGCTCTTACTTTATCTTCAAGTAAAATAATGAGATTCTAGAAGTGTGTGATCTATGGTGGACTTGTCAAAGACATCATAAACAACATGAGGTCAGTGTTGGATTCTTGTAAGAACACTGACATCACACTAACAGGTGAGATGAAGCTGTCAGTACCATCTGCTGAACCTGGCTCAGAGTCTGTTCTCATCAAAAAGAAGGCTGAAGGCAGCTTGACCAAGGTCAATATAGTGGGCAAGCTGCAGGTCTGTCTTTGCCATCTCAATATTTTCCAGAGCTTGCTAGCATTGCAATATTTTAGGCATGATCCATGAGATCAGATACTCCTATGTAGCATTATAATACATATTTTATTTCTATCTTACCATGATCAATGATTGATATATCCATTGTTATGATCAACTTTCTCATCTATCTTAAATACTCCATCATTTTCCCTTATGTTTTCTAACTTGATCTTTACCTTTCTTGATCATATCTATATGTGTTTATCTCATGTCATGGCTGTCCAAAGAACAAATCTAATTGGCTGTCACATACATGCTTCTCATTTCATTCCCTTTATCAATGACTATACTTATCAATGACTCACCATGATTCCTTATCTCTAATAATATCTCATATATCACACTTACTTCACAGCCTTTCTTATCAGCCAATCATGATAATTTCTCTTATCATTGTACCACTTCCTTTTATGTATTTTTCCCAAATATCTACCAACATGTAATGTAGTATATAAAGGCTTGATGCCACCTCCAGAGACTTTATAAAGTTCTCTTGGAGTTTTTGTTTTCCTTGAGATCTTAAGTTATAACTCTCTACTCTTTCACTTTAACAAGTCCATAGCTTTATGCTGAACTTTACTATCTCTTCTACCATTTTAATCACATCTTCAACTCTAGAAGTCCAAGTGCCAGTGCCAGAAAACTAGCTCACTACTTAGTCTCAAAAACAAGTAGGTTATCCTTTGAATGTAGAGTTTAATCACAGGTTGCAGCCTCAAGAGAAGAGTGCTAATAGACTCTAGTGAACTCCATCTCTAGCAAAACTCTCTTGCTGTTCCACTATGGGATCTCACCTCAGGTCATTACACAAGATAGACTCTTACTGAAGCTCAGAGAGATCTTAAAGAGGAGTTATGTCAGATATTAATAGGTCAGATAGGAGACCTAGAGGTAGACAGTGCCATATTAGCTTGGTGACATTGTCAACAGATATAGAGCAAGTGTTCTTTAGTTGGGCTAGCAACAATAAACTACTTAAGAAGATAGTCCAGTTGGTCAATCAATCCAGGGAATCATTTGCAGAGGAAGAGGAACATGCTACAACACCTCTTGTACTACTTACAAGACCACTGCCAACACTAGAGTGAAAGATTAAAAGGGAAGTCTCCCTTATTTGAATACTACTCCATCTTCATACATCTATTAAAGGAGAGCAGTAAGGATAGTGATTCAAACCTCAGTCAACTAGATCTAGAGCCTGTACCTTAGGTCATAGTTAGAAGAGTCAGACAAGAGTAGAGAAACTCTCACATACTTAGAACTAGGAGACTATTTGAGACTAAGGCCAAGAGATGCCATAAAGAAACCTTCATGCTATGTACCTTACTAGTATCACATGCAATATATACTTTATACAATCCTCTTTACCCTCTGTACTATCATTCTTACACCTCTTTACATAATCTATTCCACCCAGGCTCATTTAAAACTAGTTTATTTTTCAGTTACAGTTTCTCATATCAAAGAAGAAACAACTGCTCAGCAATAGAACAATGATAGCAATGACAACAAGCACACTAACTAGGAGAATAGACTAACTGTATTCAGAAACAAGAACATAAACTACAAAAAGGAAGGAGGCAAAAACAACACAAAGAAAATCTATATCCTTTACATGATCTGATCAAAAAGGAAATCATATTCTCATGGTCACTCCCATGTTAAGAAGCATTTGACATACTCAAACATGTCTTTACCACAGTCCCTATTCTCATTTACCCTGATAATAATTGCAAATATCTGTTATAATTCAATGCCTCTGATTATGCAACTGAGATAGTGCTTTCTACTGAGAAGGGAAATGATACCCTTGTTAAAGAGATTGCCTTTCTTAGTACTTACTCTGCTGCTCTCCTTTGATAGAACTCTTGCTCTTTACACTTAACTCTTATCAACTGTGAGGTAATTGCATAGTTAAGGGACATGCATCCAATCAACTCTCGTTTCCTCAGTGCTCATATTGTTCTGAGTCCACTGAGATAAGTTAACATTCAATTCTTGTAGTCTTCAGACTGTTTCTTATTTTGTACCTAGAACATATCTTCTAGTTCTTTGTTCAGGTTATGAGCCCTGAGTTTTGACCAGGCAGAACTCAATCTCAATGAAGGACTCAGATTTTAATCCCATGCTCTTACTAACAATGGAGAAATATGACCACATTTGTGAACTCACTGGAGCTGAAAATTGCATACAGTGGTGTTGGCAAATGATTCTATCTCTCAAGGGGAAGTATCTTTGGAACCACTATAGCAACAGCATGAACCCTCATGATCTACCAATGTACTGTAGACAACCCAATCACAGATGAGCAGATAGAGAAAATTTTGGACTGACTTTCTAAGGACACTCATAAAACAAGCCAAGAACCAGTGGTTATATGGTTATGAGAGGATTGGTGTGTAGAGATGAGCTTGTAAGATTAAGTCATTGAAGTGGCTTGAGTGTTGGGTTTGATGAGTGAGAGTGCTCACTGATGTCTTCATTATTGAGAGAGATGACCCAGATGATAATTCATAGCTTCTTGGACAGTGAAGAGTAAAGACAATTAATTATTAAACTGGGGAATCCTTGGTAGAGACCCAAGCTCTTATATACTAAATACATGGTGGCTGTGTACTACTATGTAAGGAAAGACTAGTAGTCATACCATATTACAAAAGTGTCTAAAGTATTGGCACATGTATATAACACAACATGTATGATATGCATGTACAATATGAGTAAGCAATAAGGTGTGGTAGTACTGCAATGTGGCAGCATAGCTGAAGAAATGGAAGCATCCTCATGTATGGGAAAGTGATCTTAGATATGATTGGAATAAGGGCCAAGATCTGGATCATAACCCAGATCTAGAGTTAGAAAAGTTAGGTTAAAATGGCATTTATAACAGCTCAGGCCAAGGCATTTATCAACCATAAAGTTTCCACTATTGTAGCCAGCCAATTGAACAAATCCCAGACTGCTTGAGAATAATAGGACTAGTGTTTTAAAGTCCAGTCAGTTGGTAACTGGTCATGCAAATGGCAACTGGACCAGACTTTTGATTGGTTACAACTGGACTACAGTTGTGGTTGCCTAGATATTTTATTTTAACCAGTTACAGTTGCCTTCCTTTCAGAAAATCAAAAAGACTAGTCCCAACTGGTCTCAACCAGTCCTTTCTGTAGCTCCTATGTACTCCATATGTTCCCCCCCCCCATCCATGTCCACTTCCTATAATTTTTTCAGAATTTTATATAATTTATTTGAATTTCTATGTTTGAATCTATGTTAGTACAGATACTGTGGTCTGATCTCTACACTCTATAGGAGTTCAATATAGCCGATAGTATATGGAATAATACACCCCACTAATAGAAATTATAAATCTCACTATGTGAATTGATAAGACTGAAACTTGGTCAGTATACCTGTCATATACCATTTCTCCCAACTCCTGGCTTACTCTAACATCTCTACTCAACTCCTAGACATCTCTGCTCCAAGTCACTGCTCCATGATCTCTACTTACTCCAATGTTACTCTGATGTTTTCTCCATTTGTACTAGTTCTGATTTGTAAGTACTTTGATACCTGTATTTGCTTAGGAGCACAGCTCTGGCATTTGTACATATCTGATTCCCTCTGATTACTCATTCTCCATCTTACTCAGCTCTTACATAGCTTTAGTAATCTCTGCCTCTCTCTCCAAGTATATATATAAATCATAGTTACTTACCTATAACTTTAGCTTGATTATCACCTTAGATATCTTAGACAACTCTATGATTTTCCTCTAATCTTGTTGCTCTTTACCCCAAACTCTCCAAACTCCTCCAAACTCTATCTCCAAAATATTAGGACATAACACTAGCAAGGGGACAGCACATAAGCTGAACCCAACATCCTTATCTCAATCTCCAGAGCTTTAAAAGCCCCTATTCATTGGAGTTTGCACTGGAGGTCAGCATGGTCTTAACAATATCCCCCTGAGCCAATATCTGACCTGGTTTTGATTATAATATTATATCCTCTGAATGGATCTCTATCCGATATAGGGATTAAATGTAGCTAATAGTATGTAGACCAATATCCCCCAGTAGTAGAAACCATAGATCCCACTCTGTGAATTGATATAACTGAATCTACCTCAATATGACTTCCTAAATTGACATGCATCTGAAAATAACTTATAGCTTCTGATCATCTGATCAGATCACTATGTACTATAGGGATTAGATGTGTCTAATGGTGTGTAGAATAATCCATCTCACTGATGTGAAGTGTAGATCTTACTATCAGAGCTGATATGATCAAATCCAGGTTATCATACAGTATATACTAATATATATCCATAAATAAGTCATATCTCATGATTGTGTGGTCTGATCTCTATGATGTATAGGAGTTGTTAAGACCATGCTGACCTCCAGTGTGAACTCCAACAAATAGGGGCTTTTGAAGCTCTGGAAATCAGGATAAGAATATTGGGTTCAGCTTATGTGCTGCCCCCTTGCTAGTATTGTGTCCTAATATTTCAGAGATGGAGTTTGGAGGAGTTCAGAGGGAGTTCAGAGTAAGGAATAACAAGATTAGAAGAGAATCATAGAGTTGTCTAAGATGTCTAAGTTGATAATCAAGCTGAAGTTATAGGTAAGTACATAACTATAATTTATATACTTGGAGAAAGACATGGACTACTAAAGCTATGTAAGAGCTGAGTAAGATGGAGAATGAGTAACTGAAGAGAATCAGATATGTATGAATGCTGGAGCTGTGCTCCTAAGTGAACACAGGTATCAAAGTACTTACAAATCAGAACTAGTACAAATGGAGAAAACATCAGAGTAACATTGAAGTAAGCAGAGATCATGGAGTTGTGCAGAGAATCTAGGAGTTGTGTAGAGATATCAGAGTAAGTCAGGAGTTGGGAGAAATGGTATATGATAGGAGTAGAATGAGGAACAATATCTACCAGCCATACAAACCATGAAAATCACTTGGTCAGGGGTTAGAGGCCAAAGACTGGTTGCAACCAGTTGCAACTGGTAAAAAAGACTAGTAGGACTGGTTCTAATCAGTCTCAGTTGTGGTCTGGGCCTTCAGGACATTATTAGGACCAGTCTGGGTCCAGTTGCATGCTCTGTGGGTCAAAAAACTGGATTGGACTGGACTTTAAAACACTAAATGGGACACACTTTCCCAATGTTACTCTTGCAATGATCTTCTAATATTGGATCTAAGAAGCTTAAGGCTGCCAATGATGCATCTTACTACCTTGGTGTTTTTGAAGATGCATGGTGCTGTTTTATCCAAATGGGAGTCATATATACTATCAAGAAAGCCATTTTCAATCTACTACAGGGCCTTCCTGAGTGGTGCTTTAAAGTCCAGTCTAGGACCATTCAAAAGACTGGCAATGGGACTGGACCACAACTGGTCACAACTGGACTGCAGTTGCCAGTTGCCCCAGTTGCTGACTAGTTGTAGTTGTAGTTGCTGGTAGTGTTTAAAGGTCCAGTTCTAAAACTGCTCAAAAACCACAATCGAACTGAACCAATTAGGACTGTTCCTGAGTGGTCCAGTTTTTTTAATTTTACAAATTAAGTGGTTGCAGTCTTTAAATTTCTAAAAAATCAAAAGACTGCAAAAAGACTGGTTGCAACTGGTCTTTTGGTGCAACTGATGACACCCCCTGAAAGCCCAGATATCCTTCTATTTGGAACAATTTTTACACTATGTGATCATTCTGTAGATCTAATCTATAACATATGACCTAGAAATGAGCAAGCCTAAATAGAAATAGAAAAATATGGGAAAATAGCTATAAAATAGGTGTCAGCAAGAATGTCAGCAAAGTGGTCAGCAAGGTTTAGAGTGATTGTAACAATCTCAGGGGGTATTTGACAATAAAATGGGCATAGCTTCTTATCATGTGAACCAAATTACATAAGAATTAGGGGGATCAGAAAGCCCATATTTTAGAACTGGTTGCAACCAGTCTGAACTGGTCTCTTTTTGGAGTTGAAATTAAAACAACCAGTTTTGAGTAGACCAGTTGTGGTCCTGGGAATTTCTGAGTTTAACAAAAACTGGTTTCGGTCCAGTTGCCTTATTTGGAGCATGGAAAACCAGACTGGACCAGACTTCAAAACACTAGTTGCTAGGTCTGGTGGCTGGTCCAGTAACTGATTGCAACTGGTGTAGAGCCACCCCCTATCCATAGTATCATCTAGGGTAATATTTGATGAATTGTCCTGATTTTTTTGACATTATTTGAGCCATCTATCACTCAAAATCCCCTTTTCTATGTCAAAAATTCATATGTTATGCAAAAAATATTTTTATCTCAGTTAATGTGGGGCTACCCCTCCTCATACTATAGAAATAAAATGTAGCCATCACTGTATAGAATAATCCATCTCACTACTGAAAAGCATGATATCCACTGCGTGATTTTATCTAAGTGAATCTGGGTAAATATATAGTCACATACCCTCTAAAATGATATGTGACCCAGAAATGGTCATATCTTTTGATCCTGTGATTGAGCCTTAATGATCCATAGGGGTACTTTATAGCTAATGGTATGTAGAATAATGTTTAGTAGTTGTGTGAACCATGGTTTTCACATGTTCAGGAGCTATGAACCAGTCCATATGATAACTAGTTGCAACTGGTTGCAACCAATAAAAAGACCATTTAGGACTAGGCATCTGCACAGGTATGGGTAACCCATGTGGGTCCTGGGTATGGGTTACTGTGCTTGACACCCCATGCCATACCTGTACCTGTGGCCAGGGGTACAGGTATTATCTAAAATTGATAGGTATCTTGACTTGCAATGAGACGCACCATTATAGAAGACACAACGATGGTGGCAGATCAATGTGATGGCCACCTCAACCCCTTCCTCTCCCTCTCCCTCTCCCTTTCTGCCAGTGCCACCCCACCACCATAGACAGCATGACAAACAACATGACAGGTCGATGACAACAATAACAACAACAGATCAACATGATGACTACCCCAACCCCTTCCTCTCTCTCTGCCATACCATGGACAACAGATCAATGTCATCACCCCACCCCACATTACCCCTTTCTCCTTCCCTCCTATCTCTCCTCTCCATCCCCTTCATCTGAAACAATATGACATGACAACGATGCAACACATTGTCACATTGTGTTTGTCTCCTCCCTCTTCTCTCTTCTTCCCCTCTCCTGCCTCCAACAATGCAACACAATGATGATGGATCAATATCACCACCCCACCCCATGTCATCCTCATCCCCTCCCTCCTTCCCCCCACCTCTCTTTTCTCCCTCCCTCTCACATGGAACAACATGACGTGATGATGACACAACACATTGTCACATTGTGTTTGTCTTCTTTCTCTTTTCTCTCCTTCTCCTACCTCTCCTCTTATCTCCCCCCTTGTCTCTCCTTCCCCCCTGCCTGCAACAATGTTCACGATGTGACGATGACACAACACATTCACATTGTGTTCACCTTCTCCCTCTTCCCTCTTCTTCCCCCCACCTCTCCTTCCCTTCTCTCCCTCCTTGTCTCTC
>JBBPMZ010000129.1:0-23655 GCA_038090575.1 Tylopilus cf. pernanus | reverse complement strand
AAGGCTTTCGCGATCCTGGAACAATTAACGATACACAAGCTCTGTCATGCATTTCCTTGTTAGTGGTACCGACGCAGTGAGGGGTACTAGTCAGAAGAAGAGAGGCTTATGTAATCCACCACCCCAAACACTCACCGTGCTGGACTCGGACTGGCGCAACTTGCCACGTTCCGTCACATCTCGTATGTTTTCATAGCCATGATACTTGACCTGTTTCCAGCTACACTCCGTCTCATACTCGCCTCGTTTCTCCTTGGACGAGATAACGACTTCCAGGCTCATCCACAGAGACTCACGTTCCACCTCCGACACCAACACGCAGTCACGAATGCCTCCCGCGTGATCTTTTCCGACGTCGGTCCATCTCAGCTCATATCGCATTCACTAAGCTCGCCCGCAGACCCATACTCTTATCATGTAGAATCGTCTATGGTCCTTACCCACCGACCGTTCTCTAACGCCGCCTTTCATCATGCACGCCTTCGCTCCATGTTGCATGGACAGACCGACGGGACTCTGTGGATATCAGAAGAGATGCCTGGTCCGGATGTGACTGATCGGGAAACACTACTCGCTCTCGCAAAGATGTCCTACAATGCCTATAGTGCGAGTCCTGACGCAAGTTGGTACAACGTCGACGGGTTCAATTCGGCAAGTCAAAATTTCCCCTCCCTTATCTCATTTGATTTAATCCTTCGTACAGACTATACCTATAGGGTGGGAGCCTACTGCTGATGGTCTTCGTGGACACGTCTTTGTCTCAGAAGACAACTCTACGGTTGTTCTTTCTCTGAAGGGGACTTCGGCCGGATGGATCACTGGTGGAGGAGGTCCAACGGTGCGCAAGGACAAGCTTAACGACAACATGCTCTTTTCTTGTTGTTGCGCTCGTGTTGGTTCGACGTGGAGTACCGTTTGTGGGTGCTACAAAGGTTCAGGGAAATGCAGTCAATCGTGCTTGGAAAGCGCACTCGAAGACGACGATTTATATTATTCAGTTGGTGTGGTAAGTGACTTTCACCGTTAGTCTGGGTTTCCATTGCGACCAACCCGATTACGCAGCATCTATATAATAATCTTACCTACATGTACCCAAATTCTCACATCTGGGTAATCGGTTTGTGTTCTTTCTTTTGGTTTCAGTCGAGGCGGTGAAAGTACTAATGTCTCGCCGCAGGTCATTCCTTGGGTGGTTCTATATCCTCCCTTATCGGAGTTACCTTCGGTGCCCCCGTCGTGGCATTTGAAGCTCCAGCAGAGAAGCTAGCAGCCGCTCGATTACATCTTCCTTCTCCTGTGAGTTCTGTACTACGTCATCCCACTAATGTAATGCTGATATTCTCTAAAGCCGTCTACTCACCATGTCACCCACGTCATACATACTGCAGATCCAATCGCTATGGGAGTCTGTAATGGCGTAACATCCAGCTGTTCGATCGCCGGCTATGCGATGGAAACGAGGTGAATCGTACGAATTTTTATCTGTCTTGTGCAAGCTAATGCGTATTAACAGGTGCCACCTCGGCAAGGTCGTGCTATACGACACGGTCACTAAGCTCAAATGGTCCGTTGACATCCGAACACACTCAATAGCCCAAGTCGTCGAACGCGTGCTCGCGGAGGAACTCGAATGGGCGAATGATCCTCCAGCAGACGATCCGGATAGCAATTCCCTGATAGGCTGGCCCTGGTGGGGCAGTGGCGACGATAAAGATAAAGACAAGGACAAGGACACCAAGAAGAAGATAAAGCTCCCTGTGCCCATCGCCAAGGAACAAGCAGATTGTGTGGTTCGTCCCTGTTTCTTCACTTGTCGTCATGTGATATATCCATCTGCTTGGCAGGATTGTTTCAACTGGGAGTTTGGTGAATGGGATGCGTAGCTTGGACTTATGATACATGGGACATATACTCTATATGTGACCCTTGATCTCCTAGCTAATGATACTCGGGGCGATAATGGCTGCTGTCGACGTCAGATCTGTTGTTCATGATTGAAGTGTTGAACGACACATGAACCCACCAGTATGAACGTGATAGTACTATGCAGATCTCGAGTGGGTTAGGCCATTTCACTTCTGTCTTTATTGCGACATTCATTCCAGGTCTCGTCCCCACCTCGACCCATCCACTTGAGCTCTTCTACTCAGGGCACTGAGTCTAGGCAGCAGCTCTTTTCCCCGCGATTTCGACTAGATCAAGGGGAAGCTACCCGCCGTATCCGGGCTCTGCGACGGATTACTTCAGTATACGGTTGATCTGGCACTCGCAAGATGCCGTGGTGCACTGACACGTTCGGCGCTCTCGACGCCTTCGGATTTCCGGCCCGGGGCATGTGGATGGCCTGCATTTGGGTGTAGGACGCTCCTGAGGACAAGTAGCTCGCGCCGCGTGACTTGGACATGATCCGTGTGTGACAGTCTACTCTCACCCGACTGGATGCATGTCTTGCAAACGGTCATACTCAGCATGTCAAGAGAAATTTTCATGAGGCTGTCATCGTTCGACTTCGACCCAGGCGAGTGTTCGATACTCCGAGCCAGTTTCCAACTTAAAGCATACAGATTATTGTAACTGGCCAATATGAACCACCTGGGCAAACAACACAGCAACATGGAGAGATTTATGTTTCCTTTACCTCGCTCACTGCGCTGGATAGAGTGCGGGATGATATGTATCGTGTAGGAGCCCATTTATCCCCTCCCGGGAAATCTCTTCGGCATGGCTGGTGTTCAGTCGGTAGGTCGTATTCGCCGCTGACAGTGTTTCGATGGCTGACGCATCGTGTGGAGTTGGCATGTCATTGTCCGATAGGTCTAGTACCGGTGTTGCGTGCAGGCCTGACTGGTTCCGTTCTGATCAGTCGCCCGCTGAGGTGGCTGGTGCAAATGAACGAGTCTTGGAAACAGTTCCTGTCTTTTTTACCATTGATGGTGCCACTATGCAGCGGTAATCGATGAGATGTTTACGAGTGAAGAGTAGTAGGTCATTTTGTTTTATGCGACAGCCTTGCTCACGAACGACAGCCCGAGCAGCTGTGGGTTGGAGAGAGAGTGGAGTGGTTGGAGGTAGTCTAGGTGACGAATCAATACTGAACTCTCGCGTCTGCTATGCTACGTGTCTCACAGACCTGCTCGTTGCTGGTGTGTAGGAGGATCCCGTTAGTTCGCCAAAATTAATGACCCCAGGCCATTACGAGCCTTGGAGGACATCGCTGGAGGATTTATTCTTTTAGTGACTGTCTTTTAAGCCTCCATGTCATGTCAAGCGTTGATATGTAGTCTCCGTATATGCGTTATTTTTATTGCATACTGTGGTTAGCCTGATCGGTTTGAGTCTTTTATTAAGAAATTTGGTGGCTAGCTCTGGCGAGCGCTGACAAGGAACCAGCGAGACACTAGATAGTTCGTAGAATACGACGTAGAACTGGGCACAGACACGCGTCAAAGATTCGATACATCTCCAGTGCTCATTCCAACTTTACCATACAAAACAAAACTCGATTATGCGTTCTCCGAGTCTGAAGTAAGGAGACAAATGATCTTGGGGGTGAAAGGAAGGAGATTCTAAGGGGGTTCAGATGGACGACTCCGATTTGCGCGCTACTTGGTGATACTGCCGTGATCGGATGGGTGAGCTATAGGCTCTTCTCAAACCACTTGCATTCCAGTCGTATCGTGGTTTCTCGTACTCACCACATACTCCAGGAGTTTTTCTTCTTTCTTCAAGTCACCATCCACCACGAGTGTTCCGCAGATTTTTAATCAGCAGTATTGTAATTCGTGGACGATGCTACCGTGATTCGGTTATGATCACCCAACCCACACGATCCGATGCGGAGTCCCTGCCTTTGACCAAGAAAAATATCCCCGCATATTTCGCGCTTTGCCATGACGAGTTACTGTCACTTCAAGTTGAGGTGACCCGAAGTTCCTTCGGAACTGCTTTGTAGTCTAGTATCGGGGCTATATCAATAGGTGTCATCGCCAGCGATAAGAAAAGACAATGGTCGACTCGCCTTCGGAACGATAGCACTGTGGGCGACATTTACGGGGGCCAGGACAGTGATGCCAAACATCTCCAGGAAGGGACTAAAGCGATCCCACAGCGATCGATCGCGGTCGTGATGAGACAATGATGTGGAAGTTCAAATAATCAATCGCTGCTGGTCCACTGTATAACATTGCACAATCCAAGTTCACCATAAAAGCAATATTCCACAGTAACCTGTTGAACAATAAGTCCCAGAACTGGTAAGTGGTGGACAGCAGGAGGCCCATAAAATGGAATGGGATGGGCGATATCCCTCTCCAGTTCACGGACCATAGCTTCCATACCAATTACCCCTTCTCTCATACTCAACTATCATGCTGCTCACCAAATCTGACCCAAGGTACCCTAACTCCAAGGATGTTGAATGGAGGCCGCGAGTAAGAGAGGTGAAGCCGACACCGGCAATGAAACTCCGAGCTCTGAGAAAAGCCACCAAGTCACGCCGCGCATCCAAAGAAGGAACTGCAAATGTGGCACAGGACAGTCAAGTCGCCGTGCCATCCGCCGGCCCACTAAATGTACGTTTCATCGCGTCGCACTATTGCAGTATCTTACAGTTCTTCCTTCTAGCCGCTACTACGGCTGCCCACGCGCCGTGCAAAGTCGCCGGTCCCGCCAGCTCCCCGTCTTGAACTCGATGACTTCAAGGAGCCAAATATAATCTGTACGATCGAGCATTCGTGACATCCGGCACTACCACTTACTCACAATTTTTGTAGACAAAGGGGAATTTGCGAAGGTATCTACAGTGCGCGTTACGAAAAACTTGAGCATCCCTGACGCCTCGGAACCCGGGTCGTCCAAAACACGCACACGGAGTACGACGTTCGTCGTCAAATCGTACAGCAAGGACAAGTTAAGGGTGCGTATGTCTCGTCGTTGAGACACAGGTCGTCTGACATGTACGTCAACGTAGGATCGAAAAGAGCATCCGTCAGCTTCAAGGTCCGCTATATTAGAACGGAAAGCGTTCTACGATCTTCCGTGGAGTCCTTGGACTTGCTCTGCGATTGACGTGTTCCAAGACCCCCAGGAACTCCATCTCGTACTCGAATACATGCCCGGAACACTATACCAGCGCATCCGTCGGAGAGAACCTATCGATTCGACGCTGGCACGGTTTTATTATTGTAATTTAACGTGTGCGTTGGAGTTCTTGCACGATCATCACGTCGTGCACAACGATATTAAGCCGGAGAATATCCTCATAAAGTCAGACGGATACCTCTGCCTGGCGGATTTTGGGGAGGTGAGAACTATTGAGGACTCATACCTCGAAAGCGCCGGACGTCGGGGGACACTTTATTATATCCCCCCCGAGAAGCATTGGATGTCCGATCCGAAGGCCCATTTCGGGTACGAAGCGGATTGGTGGGCGAGCGGGGTCGTTTTGTACGAGATGTTGACGAAGGTTCTGGTGCGTATTCTTCTAAATGTTGTCGTTGTCTGCTCACACTTGTTGTTGTAGCCTTTCTATGAGGAGACTGTAGAGGCAACCCAGGATTGCATCATTAGGGGGGAATATGACTGGCCGGAGGACGTGTTCGTCGGCCAGGTGCTCGAGTCGTTCGTGGAAGAGCTTCTACAGGCCGACCCAAAGGAACGACTTGGTTGCACGATATCAGTGAAGGAGCATCCCTGGTTGTCTGGGATTGACTGGGATATGATGGAAAAACGCAGGTACCGGGTACGTCTATATCACGCGCTGTGATTGATATCGCACTGATTCTTTTCTTTCCAGCTTGAATGAACGTTGGGAAGAACATAGAGTGAAGATTATCATAGCGTCTTGGAAGTTTGCATGTCATCTTGTATTATGTACAGTATCAGGGGAGCTATCATAAAGCGGTGCCCGATTCAGTGAGGCTAACGAATAGATTTGACTTAGGCATGACCATGGGTGCCGGAAGCATGAACCCTTTGTGGAAGTCTGACTTCATCCGGGTGTCGAGCCATGTCAAGCTCTTTGGCCTGAGTGCATTCTTGGACGATCGGGTCAGTTTGAGTTTATCAAGCATACTGAATATGCTACCCCTTGCGACTTGTTGTCAGGCTCTTTCAGGCTCAAAGTAAGTTCTGAACGATTCAGAGGGAAGAGGCGTTATATTCGCTTATCGACAAATCCAAGGTGTAGTCAAGGATAAGTGAGATCACAGTACGTATGTGTAAGTACGACATCGACAGCAGTAGAAACGTCCATAGTCAGTAAGGTGGCATGGTCCGAGTCGTCAGGGCAAAAAGATGCTCAAGACATACTAAAACGAGTCTCCACATCCAAACCGTCCAAAATGTTTCTAATCTAGAGTAGTAGGCTTTATGATCATATTTAACGTTTGACTTTAGTAGTCATTGGATCGTAAAAGTACTCGCAACCTACCCCCTTCTGGAACTAAGCCATCGCTGAAGTTAGCTCTGAAGTTCCGACTGCTCAGAGTACTCTGTGTTGATGTTCTAACCGTCTAAGCTTACATGTATAAATACACCATATATTGTGGTATATACAATGGCTCGAGAATGATGCAGAGGATATCATAAATATAGTATACACGTACAGTCCGGATTGGAATTTAGGGAAGACCAGCCACTTCAGAAAGGACGAGCCACAAAGTATCAAGGTCCTGAAACGCTACCGTCCAAGGAGTGACCACGTTGCTCTGTGTACATTCATCAGATCAGGGTCAGAATCATCACTAGGCTCCGGTGCTTTTGCAAGATCTGACTGCTTGTCGTGCAATACCTAAAAATAAAACGCAAACATCAGTGGAAAGATCAGGGTACTGTGTCACGATGGCGTACTTTGTTGACAACCTCTCCGTGAATCTCCAGCCGCGGAGACACATGCTAGTAGCTGAAAACGATTGTTGTCAGTGTTCTCGTGACTCGCGACGCATCGACGACGACTGGTGTCCATTTATTGGCCAGGGCGCGAAGCCGAGCCAGAGTGATTCGGGAAAGGTCGTCAAAGCTGATGAATGCATCTAGATCCGACTGCGAGAACGCAAACGTTTGTTGTGGATTTCTGGGATTCAATTGGATGAGTATGGTCCCTAACGATCACGGGAAGGGCAGTACATGCCTGGGCATGGGTATCATCCCATCGGGATACTTTTTTGCCAGCCTGTTCATGATTTCTTCAGGCCCACCAGTCGTAGAAACACCTTCTGCCTGCAAGCGGTTGTCGTCAGCGTTCCTGAAAAGTATTGACAGTTACTAGAGTCCATACCTCGGCGAAGACCCGAAGTTGATCTCGACTGACATGCCGAGCACGACTGAATGCGCGAAGGCTTTCAATATTGAAGAATCCATCGTTTTTACTGTGAATGTTGTGGTCCAATTCGATAAGCTATGGTTCGTGATCAGGATGGGAGGGTACATACTTCAAGTTGTATGGTACCCCATCTGGGTAGCTCTCTACCAAATCGCAGATGATCTCTTCAGAATCACCGATTACGGAAATACCCACTATCTGCAAACATTTGATCAGTTGTCTCATGAAGCGTCGACAACTACTAGAGACCGTACCAGGGCGAGGGTCTGAAGATTAGCTAGGGAGAACTGCTGAAGATCTTCGATATTGAAACGGCTCATTTTATTCTCTTGGTAAGGGAACGATGAGGAAGTGGCGGAAAGTCTTCTCGTTCATTCGGTTTTAAATCTCCTTCGCCACGGCCAACATTTGAACAAAGCCCTACCGGTCAATAAACAAAGAGTTTTAAAAAAGACATTTGAACGTTGTCAAGTCTGACAGAATAGGTGGCCAGTCAAAACCCGGGCCACACTCGGAGATAGGAGCACGTCGATGACTGGTTTCCTGCGGACTCGTCTGCGTATATTGGGCATTAAACAATGAACGGTCTCGCATTTCCTGATACGAAACTTTGATCGCTTTGGAAACCTGGCGACGAAAGCACTCGTGCTACTAATCAACGGTCAGTACACGTACAGTTTCGGTCTGTCCTTTGTCCCTCCTTGTCGTGTGTGATCCAATATGTGGCAATGCTTGGATTGGACAAAAGATGGTGACCGTTTTCGGGAGTCGAACGATGTCCACTAGGATACAATACGAGGTGGTGTATCGAGCAGTGGATGATGTAGACGCATTGAGCGTCGTCCAAGTGGCCAGTGGGCCTGTGGCTCAGAGTCACGGGTGCCCACGGTGGGCCCATCCTCAAAGCACAGCTTTAGCCAACAAAACAAAACATACCACACTCAGATCTGTCGAACAATGGAGGCGTGAGCCACCTACTGGTATAAAATGGACAGGGACTGTGATACTTTCCATCATCCGCCTACTACTATATCCTTCCATGAACGCAAAACACACTACTCAGAACGACATCTGCTGCATTTGTTATCGGCAGCTCGATGAGAGCCGAGACGCTCTTAACAACTACAACTTGAAATACCTCAAGCCTAAGATCGTCAACTCAGGTGAGCTACATCAGACTGACCTTGCCATTTTCTCACTACTGTATAGACCACAAAGCCGAAATGCGGGCCTTGTACAAGGCGCTCGCGGGGCGCAAATCACGCTACAAGAAAAAAGTTGGTGCAAGCGAGTCGAGGGATAAGACTGAGTGGTTTGACGAAGAGTGGTGAATCTGGTGATACATACAAGAATGCGGCCGTGAGAAATGGGCTGGCATTGACACTAATTTGAAATCACGAAATGTTGTCTGCTTGTGTTTGATAAATCGAGGCTTGATTCAGTTCTCTTCGAGCGCATCAGTTAATTCGTCGACATGCATTGCACTTCTCATGTGTCACTACTCTCCCTATATTTTTTATGATCAAGCATGTTACTATGAACCGATGCTGACACCCGTTTGGATTCTCGTCCGTCAAGTCTATCAGATCCAGCTCGTTGGAGGCGCATGCCTTGGGAATGCCAGCGCCAACGCCAACGATCCCGCGAATCTCAAGAGCCTGTTCACTTAATGGAACAACAATACCCCGGCTACGGTCCCCTCCGTCCAGACAGACTATAAGCACGCGCAGCCTGATGGCCACTCCTCTCCACCGATCTCCCGCGGGATTTTGTATGGACGGGATCCGAATGGGCATAAGTGATAGGGTGTGGCCGCGCTCAAGTTGTTGACGGAAGCCATGTTGGACTACGACGCGAAGGTGACCTGTACACCAGAGGAGTGTATGAATGCGCCGGGAGAGGTGAAAATTAGGTTGAATTGTGTATTCGTCCAAGGCGTGATGCATGACGAGTCCAGCATACTGCAGGCTTTTTGGCATATGCACGACAATGATGAGTAGAAGAGGTGCTTGGAGGCGCGTACTGTGCCAGTACAAGGGGATTATCGAAACAGAACAGGTTGATATCACTGCATCCACGGTTCCTCTCACACTACAGTAGAAACGGAAGTTGAATGCACATCTGAAGAGGGCCGACAAGGAGTGGTGCCATGACATGCTCGGAATTTGCACCAGCTCTATTATTTGTCACTACACAGCGTCTGCATTTAAAGACCCGTCGAGCTGTTAGAATGGCCACGCTAGTACAAGACGATCATAAGAGGCTAGTTATCCAGGGAACTTGCCAACCCAACGACGAGCATTGGTTAATGGTGCAAGGCTAATCGCACCAACAGGCGAAAGACCATTCTCACGTGTCTGGTTCTGCTCTGCTCGTGTTTCCATAAACTATCAGGAAAAGGCCACCAACGAGTTAAACCACGATCTGCGTACCCAGAGAGATGGCTTTCGAAGTGAGGTGCACCCATAACGAGTCCAGCTGTCCAGGGTTCTGCAAAGAGAAACGGAGTCGCTATCTGAAAAAGAAGCCTAGGCAATGCCTATAGTAAATAATTCCACGATCAGTTTGGAGAGCGGACGCACATTCATTGTCACTTTGTAAGACAATCTGCGCGCAGTGGCGGTGTGTCTAACAAACCCTCGACATGCAAGCGCAGATGGGAAGGGCTGAAGGATGGGTGTGAAACGAGTCCCGGGCAAGTGTTTAGGAGGAGTGCCGCGGCTCTTATTAAAGACTGGAGTAAAACCGAAAACGCATCTCTTGTCCCTAAGTACAGGAGGTACGCCAGGTCCTGAAGATTATGTAGCCACAGAGCAAGGCGCAGTTGGTCTGAAATGCATAAACAGAGTCGGCCGACTGAAGTCGCGAGACTACTGACATACAGTGGGATCCTGTGTGAGCGCAGCTCGAAAAGGTGATTATAACAAGATTTCTGAGGATATAAAAGTCCCAAGGTAAAACTTGGACCACTGTGAGAGGATTTTGGTAAGGACCTGAGTCAGAATAGACGCCAATGACCATAGAAAAAGGGTCGCACTACGCACCAGCGTTAACCTCTCTTCCCGACGCTTAAACTACGAACCACAGAAGATGCTGCACACCAAGACTGACGGGACTATGGTGGCGAAAGATGGCGGAATGTTCCTTGACACGGGAAATGATCGCCCGGTTCGAGCAGTGGCATTCTCGCTCGACGGAAAGTATCTTTTCTGTGGAGTTTCGGATGGGATTTGACGATTTCGGCTAGCTGACAAGGTGAAAACCGCAGAGCAGACGGGAATGGGCGGCGTGTATGCCATATCAATATCCAGGAATGACCAGCGGATAGTCTGTGGCGCAGAGGATGGAGCGAGCGTCTGGGATGCCGAGCTCGAGGAAAAGATCTGCGAGGTCGAGGAAGGAAAAGAAGTGGATGTGGTGGACATGTCGCCTGACGGGTCCCGATTTGCAACGGGGAGCATCAAGGAGATGAACATGTGGGATGTTTCGACAGGTAGACGACTGCTTGGGCCAGTTGAGGTCATTGACAAGGATTGGGTCAACGGGATCCGGAAGGAGAGCAAATTGTCATTTCTGAATATGGTAGCCGGATCACGATCGCACTCCTCCCGGATAGCACCTTCCTCGCCACCGGACGAATTGACGGCAAAATCCTCATTCGTAACCTCACCGCCATAGTTCCAGATATCTTCGACATTGTAAGTATTTCCATTGTGTTCTCTGGTCGATGACGCACTCCGTCAGATATCGTATGATCTACTTTGTTTTTCGCGGTCATCACCATCGAGCTAACGGCTTCAATATAGATATCCAGCTATCACGACTCTGGACGTGACAACCAAGATGCTGACATTGATCTCTTCGAGGTACCTGTCCTTCCACTATTTTCCAAGCCAGCTCCGATTCAGACCATACCGCAGGTTGAAGTGCCATCTAGTGCACCTCCCCCTCCCACTTTGTTCGACTATAACGAGGTTTGTAGCTACTTCACTCCATTTTCACCTTTGTATTGATGCCTCCAAGGCGCCGTCCCCTATACCGTCCGTTCATTCTCGGGTGGATGAAATGTCTATGCCGCCGGTTGACGTCCTCCATACTATATCTCCTTCACCTCGTTCCCTACAAGACACCTCACCTCAAGAGCCTCACTCTGAGGGGCATCCTGGGATCGCTGGACCATCCAAGGTCCTTCCAATCGGAAGATGACTCAGATGAGCACGATGGCGTTCGAACGATTCAATCAAGCAACGTCCCACTGGCACAATAGCCACTCTGCGGCGGATGGTAAGCAATCTCGACAAATAATCGACATGCTATAAGTTCACACACTTCTTAGTAAATGCATGTAAGAGGGAATTCGGCAATATGCGCCTTTGCCACCGTCACCGGAGCATATTTCCGCTACTGTCAAGTATCTAACGCGCCGATCTCAATTAGCTCTTGTGTGTTTTGCTCTTTCAATGGGCTAATCATGCTCGAGCCGTTAATGAACCTTATCAGGTACAGCGATCGGGCGATCTACCTGAACCCGAACCTTCACATGATGGAGAAACGATGATTCCCAAGACAGTAGGCCTGTTTTTCTTTAGCTTACTTTGAAGCATTGAAGTTATCGGATTAGAATCGGACACGTCCAAATAGAATCACGGTCTCGCTTCCCGCATGGCTCATCTGCTTCTGGCCGTGTATCGCAGATGAAGTAGATTGATTCACTTGGCACGAATTCGGTCTGGCTGCGGGGATATCGTCTCTTAAAATTCGGTCATGTAAGCCGGGAGCCATGATAGCACCATGTATGCGGTTCAGAGAACGTTACGTTGTTTTTTGTATTCGTGCCCTATTAGTTGTGCTAACAATCTCATCTCGTACCGTTGTTGCTCTGATACCTTCATATTGTTCCTAGCTTTCTTGTGCGCATTTCACTGTGTAGAGTTGCTACAAACTTTATTGTGTTAACGGTCAACTCCCTTGGGACTGAATGGCTGGAGCGCAAGAAGCAAACAAAGAGCCTCTGGTGTATCAGAACCTCCTATGTGGTGGGTGGCGTTACACTCCTCGTTCCTCGTGCGCCGGGTGTTCGAAAGGCGGACCATAGTCGGACATGGTTCTGTTCAAATCAGGGCCAACCCGCTTACAGGAGAAGATGGAGTTCCGAGCTCCACACTCATCTACTAGCAGAAATTTCCGAATTGTCCCGGGAAACACAAGACGTATGAGAACGAAGTAGAATATTGTCGTACATTCTATCGTATATGCATGTGCTGAGCTAGTTGCTGTATATGTACACTGTGAGAGCGTCGCTAATCGGATAGTCCCGTCGTTTCAACTCAGCCACGACGATTCTTCACGATTCCGCGCATCCGACACTCTTACTTTCTCGAGCGACCTGCTTATCACCATCCATTTCCCATCTTTCGATACCGCAACATGGTAAATGGATGATGTACTCAGGTAACCCCACTTTCGTTGCCATCTCTGCCTCCTTTCTGTTCCCCACGTCCAAACTTTCCTTCATCCCCACGAACCGAGGCATGTATCCCATTAGCTGTAAGCACGACTGACCTCGGTAAGCGATATTACTGGTAATCTCTTTCCCCATAGAAGCCATGGGATGGGCCTTCCAGTGGTCCGCACCGCGTCTTCGTTCACACTACATGGGCCATCTCTTCGACTTCTCTGATTTTTCCTGATGCCCAGTCATTCTCGAAACGCCCTAGACAGTGCTATGTTGCCAAATTTTCACCCTCTCCGGCACGGCATGTAGCTCATCCAAATGCTCTCTGGTGATCGATCAAAGATGTGATTCAGCGACGGAGGGTTTCTTTCTGAAAGAGTAGTTGAGTGAGCAATGGGTTTTTCTGGTAGCTTTCACTGACGACACCGTGGTTACGTTCCAGATGTCTGTCGGTACCAGTGGATATACAACGAATGTAGCAACGTCTCGACACGCAGAGAAGAAATCTGGGTGAGTCGCGACGCGAGGTGACGACAGAGGTGACAAGTGTTTGCAAACGTCTTCAAGCAATAACCTCGGCTGAGAGGACCAGCGGAAAACGATGTCTGCGAAGGATGCAAAAGACATTGGTTCCATGATGGCGTAGAGGGAAAGACTACATTTGACTCACTGATGTGACGGTCGCAGTCAACCTCAGGAACTGTACAATCTTATACTTACCGCCGAAGGTAACTCTACCTTGAACTGTTCCGTGTCCATTGTGATGGCTCTGCGTACAGTGGGGTTAGACTGTTTGACGGTCTGAAAACTTTATTGCATTTACGTTACAGTAATATCATGATATGCACACCTGAATCATATGTGTATCGTCTAGATCAAACTTGAGCGAAGGCCTCTGTTTAATAAGCACCAGCCCTGTAAATCAAGATATAAAGAATCAAATCAAGAAAAGATATCGTCCAAGTAGTCCAGAATGCAAGTTAGAGGGTGAGGAAAAGAAGAAAGAAAAGAAAATCATCAGGAACAACGACTAACAACAGGGAAGGGTATGGTGGCAGCGTCCAAATGTTCGATGAATAAGGAAAAAAGAAAATGATTTAATCAAGCACGCCGGGCACGTTTTCTGGGCTGGGGAGGTTTATCATCGTGGTGGATACCCTTCTCCTTCTTGCCTCCTGCGGCCTTCACCTGTTTACCGCCGCGGGATGGTTTCTTCGCTGCTCGAGCAGGCGGCTTGTCTCCATCCTCGTCCGAGCTGTCTTCTACCACCTCAGAAACCTTGCGCTTGTTTGAGCCGCTCCCTGCTCCTTTTCTAGTCGATCGACCGTTCACAAGAGTTGTCCCAGTGGTGGCTGTAGCATTGCCATTTGCCCGAGCTCGGCCAGTTCGTGTCTCACTTGTGCCCGCTGCCGGCACAACAGAAGGATTGGCGCGCGAACCCGCAGTAGCCTTGCCGCCCCGTTTGTTCGTCTTGCCTTTGCCACCGGCGGCCCGTGCCGGCTCATTAACGTCGTCATTAGGATCCTCCGACGGCATATCGCCATCTGACTCTGCTCCCGAATCATAACTGATTACCAACCGTCAGTAAGAAGACCATATCAAAACTATGGGGACACGCGTACACATGCTCCGATTCCACCGGCTCCGGCTGTCCCTCTCTCCGACACCGTTCGCGGAGGATCGCAAATTTCCCTATTCGTTCGTCCAGTCGGATCAACTGCAAGAATCTCTGTCGCAGCTCGCGATCGGTCTTCGGGAGCCCTGCCGTTCCGTCCCTCCATTCGGGGTACACTCGAAGCAGGGGGATGTACAGCTTCTCCAGACCCTCCCTGTTAAGCACGTGTCGATACAGGTCCAGCTCTATCTTTGGCTGATTCCTCCCGACGCGGCCACAGAGCGTATCCGACTCCGTGAAGGCTAGTTTCCCCGTGTCAACGGGAACCGATCTGTTTCCTTTTCTCTCTTCAAAGGGTTCAAGATATTCTATCCTGTTGACTTTGACGGCGTGTTTCGTGAAGAAACCCCATTCCGGTTCCCAGTTTTCATCTTCAGCAGCTTCGGGTTGTTGGTCTAATCGGACAGATAAAGGAATTAGTCAGAAGCTTGACGCGCATGTGGGATGGCCTTACCTTCCGCGTGGTGGGGTGGGGCCACGTCGGCGGGAGGGGGAGAAACCTCTCTCGCTTTGCCCTTGCCTGGGAGGGAAACAGAAGTGAGTGACCGTGATTAAGGATTGACGACGAGAACATACCCTTATCGACGTTGGGGCGAGGTGGAGACGGTACATCATCTACCGATAAAAACAATCAGCAATAAGGTTCGAGGCGTGAAAAGGGGATTAATCACCATCGGAAGGATAGAGCAGCGAGTGCTCGCACTCCTGAGCGTCGACCGAGCTGGGGGTTGAGGAAGCGGGGGAAGGGGCAAGCATGTTGAATTTCAGTGGTGATAGTGGACAGTTGCACGAAATGTGAAAGTCTGCTCGTCCGTTCAGCTTTATACTTCGAACTTAGTATACTAGAAGTGAGCTGACTTACCACATCCATTGTCTCTGTGTGGGTCCCACAGCGTCCACTCATATTTGCTTTGTTTTGGATAGGCTCAGCTGAACCACAATTCCGAACATAGAATTCACCCGGGTATTGTTCTCCAGACGCCGTGCCATAAACATCTTGGGGGATAAACTTTATCTCGAACCACACACGCCGACGCGTGAAACGCTTAGTCTCAAACCAAACACCACTTGTTTGTAGCCCGTGAACTCGAACAGCAAATGTCGTTGCCCCTTTCCGAGAGCCCATGACCACAACCACCAGTTCCCATGCTGCAACCCACAATTCTACAAAGAATTCTCTGCTGCAACATTCAGAAGTCAAAACTCCCAAAGGTAAGCATTGCACGCTCACATACCACAGCTTCACTATTAACAACATTGAAACATTGGGGCGAAAGCATGGCAATATGACCCCACGAAACCTTGTGAGTAAGGTGAGCAAGGTCGGACGGAATGCCATTGGAGGGAAGACTAACATCATCCAATAAGGACCCACAAAGAAAAACCCACCTGGTCTATTGACTGTGTAAGGACGCCTCCCGCGATGACGATCTAGGTCTCTTCACGTTGTCAGGTCGGGTTTCCTTGTTTCTCGCCTTCAGTTATCCCCGTTGTCGCGGAAGTGACAACCTAAAATGTGGATATGGACATGGCAAGAAGAACTCTCAGAAACATACAGAGGCACGCACGAGGCTTGACTTTGCACAAAAGGTCCAGGAAGTTCCAAAGTAGAAAACACGCTAGTGTTCGAAGGCAAGAGATAGGATCGAAGTGAGGAAGATTGCTATATGACAAAACACGATATGCGACCACCTGCTGTGGTTCTATGACCGAGATGCATGAATATCAGCTCATTCCTACTATCCACGATGAACATGCGAACTGAGAGCATTGTCAATGTCCTGCCTCCGCTTCCGGGCTTTGATCAAGGGATGAGAGCCAGTGCGGAACTGTACTGTAGGCAGACTTAGGCGTTATTCCTACTTCTACTATTTATAGGCCCCATCGCTCGTTGGAGTCCCACGCTCTTCAACCACACCGGTACCCACAGTAATTATAACTTCGTTCAATGACTCGAATGAAATACTCTCGAGGGTTTGAAGGTAACACCACATCTTAGTTTGGGCATCTATAATTTCAATGGATGGGACCTAGCGACTGATTAACTTGTAGATGCCGATGAAGTGAATTATAAGTCCCAACAGCCACGTATGTAACTTTCAAGTTCCCGTGTGGCGATGCTGTACCGCGAGTAGCAAGGTGGCGCAGGCTTTCTCCTTCACCTCCTCGAGCAGACAGCACAACCCCTGCTCCTTTTTTCATCACCCACTCACCAGGTTCTCCCTCTCAGTTCCCGTCAGCTCCTCGACTTCCACCCAAGCATCTCTGATCTGCCGGACGCTTGTCGCCTGCTCCCCTGCGGATGGCACCAAGCTGAACCGTAAGTGGCCCAGCCCACCCCACAGCTCATCTGGCCATCCATAGATCGGGCCCGCCTTCGGGTTTGGCCCAACCTCGCACATCTTCCTTAGTCTTTTGTTTAATCCAGTTTTTCCTTGTACCTAGTCCACCCATTCTTTCACAAGCAATCGAGCAAGTGAATTCACGCAGACTACCTCGTAGGCCAATCTATCAGGACCACTGCCAGCCCTTCTGAGGATAAACCTAGCAGAAGCCCCCTGGATCAAGTTACAGGGCCATTCCCAGGAATGTCTCAAGGTAGTCATGTGTGGAGCAATCGATAGAACGGCTGCTGAGATTTTATCGACCCTCTATAGCTGTCACGTCCACACTATATGGACCGTCCAGTTTTCAATTCTAATGGTGTCGTGGGACTCTTGCTCCCATCTCGCCCATGACTTTACGTCCACTCATGACCACGTCTGGGTCAGTCCTTATCATTGCTCCAAGTGCATTATCTGATGACTCTGTGGTTGATACCTCGTGCTGCTCAATATCGCATAGCGAACTCACCCGTCTTTACAATCGGGAGCGATCTACACTACCCACCAGCTAACCTACGATTCATCGCCTCTTTATTTATCCCCTCCAATCTTTTCTCGGTACCTTATCGGTCCTGTGATGGGATGGGGGGAACTAAATTGTTTCAGAGCCCGAATGATATGACGTGGCAAGAACAACGGAGTGGAGGCTGAGTTCTTTGCCACAGGACCCAAGGTCACTTCCGTCGTTCCTCAGCATTCTGGGGTATAAAGGAAATGCGGGCAGAACATGAGTCCCATCTAAGCATCCTTGTGACATTAAACATGTTACTCATCCCTTTTCTTGCGCTTTCACTCTTCCTTTCCGATGCGTTATCGACACCCCTCCCTCGTGGTCTTGGGTCGACCAATGAGAATGCTGTCGGTGGTGGCGGGGTTGGTGAGCATGCTCAGTCCTAGATCATCATGCTACCAGCTTTGTTGATGGCGACGAAGCCGATGACAGGGGCGTAGATGATGTCCTCACCTCTGGAATATATGTCGCCGATGCGGTAGATGCGAACCAACCCAGTGATACCGTTCTAGGCGTGGCCGACGGTAATAACAAAGCAACCCCTAATTGTTCACGCAAGGTTCGCCAGACTTCCATCAAAAAGGCCCTCAGAAAGAATCGCAAAAATATCGCTGATGTGGCCGACGCGAACCAGCCCAGCAATACTGTTGTGGACGTGGCTACCACTAACGACGAGGCAGTGCCTGACTGTTCACGCAAGGTCCGTGAAAGTGCCATCAAAAAGGCACTCAGAAAGGACCCCAAGGCCTACAAAAAGGCCCACAAAAATATCATCGAAAATAAACCTGGTCCCATTCGCCATTCCCGCCAAGGTGCTGAAGAGGTCTGTGTCGATCGTTAACGATGATAGCGAGATCACTCATGCCCTTGCAGTTCATGCAACCCAGGAATACCGCCGTGCGTGTGGCTGGTAATGAAAACGAAACACCTGATGGCCCAGGTCCCCTTAAAAACGTTGTTGATTCTCAGGGCCCTATTCCCCCTGGTTGGTACAGTCGTAAATATCGCCCCAAGAAGGTCGGTGTCAATCGCTTACGATGATATTTGAGATTGCTCACTTCGTTCTAGTCATACAACCTCCTTTCCCTCCTTTCCGAATTGCTCTCGATCCATTGGTTTCAGCCACCATCATTACCATCGTAAATATCCTGGAAAGGTTGGCATCGATCGTTCATGATGTTTGAGATTCTCATCGCCTCCTAGCAGGTCATTCGGACTTCCCAAATTAAGATATACTTAATCTGGGACGATCAATCCTGGACTTGCGCAGGGTAATATTCCTGCGCAAAGCTCTCCACTTATAGCATTACTATTTTTTGATCTATAGTTCAGTGCTTTTGACTAAGGAAATCGCTCAAGGCTGTTCCTGGAATATATGGTTGTGACTATCTATTTATTACGAGTATTGTAACTGGTGTGAACTTGGTTTGATTTCGCGCATAGAGGATAACAACGCCGGAGTAAACTTAAATATAATTCGAGAACGAGCACTGCACTCTGGAATTTAGGTCAGCTGGGTTAGGTGATCTCATCACAGTATTCCTCGTCTTCGCTCTGCACTTCCCCAATCATCTCCTCCATATAGTAGCTCGCCACTAAACCCTCCATGTACCAGTAGCATGCCCGAGGGTTCCCTTTTTCCTGACCCTCGAAGACAATCTGCACCCACGTCCCACGCAATCCCACTCCAACCACCAACTGTTCCACCATATCCACGTCATCCAACAAGATCGTCATGTCGTCTCGGTGCAGATTCCACGGACCCTTGATGTCATCGTCAATGAACCCATCCGCTACTCAGGCTGTCTCTGGCGCAATAGCACCCTGAAATCCACTGTTTCATTAGCTATGTTCCCCATACCCACGGACTCAACACCACCCTGAAAAACTTGTCTGTGAGTGCCTCCTCCACGACTGGTGTACAAACCCTATCCTCGTGTGCGTTACACCCACCTCCCAAACTCGTCATGTCGTGCGGGGAGCATCAAAGAGACGAGCACGTGGGATGTTCGACAGGTAGACGACTGCTTGGGCCAGTTGAGGTCATCGACAAGGACTGGGTCAACGGGATCCGATTCTCTCCCAATGGAGAGCAAGTTGCCATTTCTGAATATGGTAGCTGGATCACTATCTTGGACAGCCACCATCGAGACAAAGACAGTCTATAATGTCGCAATCATTCCACTCGCGTGGACGGATGATCAACATCTACTTGCTGTTTGCAACAGTGCATATAGTACGATCGACTTTGTTGTTTCGTGGTCACCACCATCGAGCTAACGGCTTCGACATAGATATCTAGCTACCACGACTCTGCCAGTGGACGTGACAACCAAGATGCTGGCATCGATCTCTTTGAGGTACCTGTCTTTAGGCTGCATTCTTCCAAGCCAGCTCCGATTCTGATCATGCTGCCGGTTGAGGTGCCGTGCCTCCCCCTCCCGCGTTGTTCGACTGCGAGGTTCGTGGCTACTTCATTCAACTTTCACCGTCGTGTTGATGTTGCCAAGGCGCCATCCCATATAGCATCAGTTCATTCTCGGATGGATGAAATGTCCGTGCCGCCGGTCAGCGTCCTATATCTCCTTCACCTCATTCCCCACGAGACCCATATCTCAAGAGCGTCACTCGGGAGGACATCCTGGGACCGCTGGGCCATCCAAGGTCCTCTCAACCGGAAGATGGCTTCAGTGGACGCGACCGCATTCGAACGATCTAATCAGGCAATGTTCCACTAGCACAATAGCCACTCTTTGGTGGACGGTACGCGATCTCGACACATAATTGACGTGCTATAGTTCATGCACTCCTTAACAAATGCATGTTGGACCTCGTGCGGATCATCCGGAGGGAATTCAGCAACGTGCGCCCTCGCCACCGCCGTAGGAGCATGTTTCTGCTACTGTCAAGTATCTAACGCGTCAATATCGATCATCTTTTGTTTGTTTTGCTCTTTCGATGGGCAAATCACGCCCGAGTCGTTGACGAACCCTATCAGGTACAGCAATTGAACGATCTACCCGAACCTGAACCTCCGCGTGGTGGAGAAATGGTGGTTCCGGAGATGGTAAGTCTACTTCCCTCCAGCCTACTCTGAAACATTGAAGTTATCGGATTAGAATTGGACGCGTCCGGATAGAATCACAGTCTCGCTCCCTGCGTGGCTCATCTGGTTCTGACCGTGTATCGTAGACGAAGCAGATTGATTCGCTCGGCACAAGTTCGGTCTGGCTGCGGAGACATTGCTTTTTTGAAATTGACATATTAATCGCTAAGGTGAAGTCCCGATAGTGCTATGAGCCCATCGCACATTCGCGCTCCGGGATGATAGTAAGATGTCCTGCAAGTTGGATGGTGGCTGTGCCTCCAATTGCTTGCCAGATGAAGTCAACTTCTTCTGTCATTCCGTGATAGCGGCAGGTCAATTTCACCGGCCTATCTTCGTGTTCTGTCACGGTTTCTGCCTCTCTGTTCAGCTTGGTACGAGCGTATTGCTTTCCAGCGTCACACCATCAGTCATCTTCACCAGACATGACTCAGTCACGGTCCCGTGTTGAAGAATTTCATGAACGCTGCCACATAGGTACCTCACATTTGAGTCTGACGCAATCTTGATCGTGTGTAAACCCCGTTCCTGCCTGGACTCCAAAATATCTATTGGCTGCTTACAGCTTATCACCCAAGACCCACTCCGATAGAACGTCACTCGTTCGTTGTCTTTCTCTCAAATGATTTATGTATTCGCGATTATTCATGCGCAAGATTTTTCTGACGCGGAAGGGGATGTACTGGTTGCCCGGCGTACATGGTCCGTCATTGCGTAGGAGTGGTCACGCGTATCCATACTGGCATCGCATTTTGGGGGACTAGGTGTGGTGAGTGTGACGATGTTTTCCTGTCCGGATGCACTGGTCAGGAGTTAGTACTTTCGGCTTCAAGATCACGCACGAACGAGAAGTCATATCTGCTATACAACGTGTTTTATTTTTGCCTTCACGTTCGATAGCGATTAATTGACGCTGGGTGTTATTATGGTGAGCACAAGATATGGTTAGTAGCCGCGCATACCACGCTCCCTTATTATTGAGTGTTTAGTTGGTGATATCAAGCAAGACAACTCAAAGTATTGTACATCGTGATTTGGGCTCCAAGTGGAATTCACATAGGCGTAAACGCTGTATAAAAAGTCTTGGGAGGCACACATTCCATTAGTGGAGTACATGTGGTTGGTTCTTGACCAAACCGAGGACAATTAAATCACCATAATCATACTCGACCCGGAAAGATAGTGGTAAAAGTTGCACCGCTGCTCTAAGATAGTATACGCGGCAGTCGCAGCTCCGACGCCTTTGCACTGAAGTATGCTTGCCGAATTTTAAACAGAGGTACCACCATCGTTGTGGACTTTCTTCCGAGTCCAGTGCTCATCTATACCATTTGGCCTACATAAGAACACATTTGTATCGTACAGAGGATGTTCGTATCACCCTCGGAGAGGCAACCGAAATTGCCTCCAAGTCTAGTCTGACTTCATTTCCGCAAGTATGCGTTCAATATACGTTTCCTTCACGTGTGGACGTGGAATGATCAAACACGGGAACGTTTCAGGATGACTAGATGAACAACATAGTCACTAAAGCCATCACGCAACATTATGAGTCACGTCGTCGCGTTCTGATCACGTACCGAGTTACGCCCTGAGCCCATTTTACCTCGAGTGGTACGTCATTGCCTTGGGTATCCTTGGGAGGATGGAATTCGAACGCCGCAAGCATTGTGACAATTGCAATGAAGAGCGACGCATCCGCAGCGTACCGACCTAATCGAAAGTAAATGTGAGCCATCCATAAGTTACACGAGCGAACGTCGCTCGCCACACACCAGGACAGCTCCGTCGACCAAACCCAAATACAAAGTCCATCGGATTGATGTCATTCAGCATACCATCGTCATTGATGAATCTTTCCGGAATAAATTCTTCCGCGTCGTGAAACAAGGTCTTGTCGCGAGTCATGGCCCTGGAAGGAAAACGTCTCGCAAGCAAGTTTTGAGCCCAGCGATTAGAATATACCATATATTTATAATCACGTTCGTGCCTATTTTTGTCAATACGATGAGGAACCTTTCACCTGCACTGATAGAAAATGAACATACCTTTTGGTATATATTGACCATTATAGACATCACTGTCCGATGTGGCATGCGAAGCTGCACGGACGTGGATTGTCAAGGTCTAAAAATAGAGTCCAGGGCAATGGAATTATCTTACGCAGAGGTGCCACCGGATTCCATCGCATAGTCTCACGGAGGATTGCATCAATGTATGGCAAAACGGATCTATCATCGAAGTTAGGCATACGATCAGTTCCAACAACTGTATCGATTTCTGCTTGAGCGCGTTTCCAGACATGGGGATGCAAAACCATCGCGAGGGTGAAAACCATCAAGGAAGAGACGGTCTGCATACAACTGGTGAGATTTGTGAGTCGTTGGGCAATCCAAAAGAACACACCGTTTCTGCAGAGGCTGTGTACCGCCTCAGTGAGCGATCATGCAAACACAGGGCCTGATCGATTACATACCAAGAAGAGAGGATATGGCCGCCTTTTTCAAAGCTGGAACATATTCTGAGAGATCTGACGGATCGCACTTGTTCATTTGAGCGAGGTGATCAGAAACCATTGAGACAATTGGACGCTCAGAGACCTTCTGTGAGTAGAATGAATAACCTCAGACGAGTTCTTCCATAATAGATATGCGCTGGTATATAATCACCATACGCTCCTCGGTGTACCTGTATGGCACCTCTCTCAACCGTACGGACAGGTCGCGGGCGTATTTGACTTCGCGTTTCAATCCCGATCCGGGAAACCAGTCTGGGGTGGACATCACTTCCAAAAGAAAGATGTATTTCAACATCGTTGCCCATGAACATCGAAGGACTTACGGAACGGGAACATCGTAAAAATCATATTTTTCTCTGGGGTGGCTGCTGGCTTCACAGCTTGCGTGAAAGCCTCGAAATCGGCTACTATGGGATCGTCTCTGGCTTTCGGATCATAGTCATAAGCAGCAGACAAAGACAAGGCAGTGGTAAAACTGAAAGTGCGCCGCATCAAATTGCGAATGTGTCACAGAAATTTTGTGAAACTCACATAGTGTAATGATACTCGAATTGGCCGGGGCTTTTAATTAAGCTTACAACCAGCTCTAGGGCTTTGCGAAACTGCATGGGACGTAAAGCGAGAGAAGCTTCCATGCGGTATGTCTGATGTAGAATACGTCGGCATAATCTCCAATTATTACCGT
>JBBPMZ010000128.1:0-23671 GCA_038090575.1 Tylopilus cf. pernanus | reverse complement strand
ACTTGCAGCGCGATACCGAGGGCTATCATGAGTAATGCGACCCCGGCTACAAACCAGGAGTGGAGGACGAGAGGTTCCTGTTGTGAAGTAAGCAATCAATGAGGGAGTGTAGCAGAGATAAGACATGCATAGTGAGGTGGCCGATCAACGCCACTACCCGGTGACGGTATGCGATCCACAGAAGGCTGAAACTTGGGCGAAAGTGGAGAGAATCCAGTTTCTCTTGCATTCGAGCGCTCGAGGGTGGTCATGGTTTGGGAGAACAGCAGCTCTTTGTGCACGCTGGCACGAACACAGGGTTAAGTCGTTCCCAGTGCGCGCCAGGAACAAGGTTACGCTGTGTCTTTGGGCCCTACAGTGACCCTAGAGTGGACGATGCCGAGCTGATATGAAACACAGCAAAACTCGAGGCACGGCAGACCGGTCCAGTATGAATTGCCCGACGCGTAGACGGGTCCACCCCACCCACACGACTCGATAATACGTGTCTACACATGTTCTCGCTGTCGTAAATATCAGGGTGATTGCGTCGAGTGTGGGAAGTTGTGGCACCGCCACCAGATCAGTCGCCGCTTGAAAATAAGCGAACACCCTTGACCCGGCTGCACGTTCTCGTTTTTGACCACACTCCTTCGTGTCCCAACGCCATCCGTTCACGACTTCGTTTTCCTAGTCCCCAATGTACGTGTCTCCGCTTCTCCTCGTCGCGTCGCAGCTCTGTCGTCTGCGCGTTCTGCGCGATTTTCCATATCGCGTTTGATGTTCAAACATCGAATCACGCTCCAACATCCATGTTCAACTCGTCTGATCGCTCTCTTTTTAGCATGCGTGAAATTGTCCACATTCAAACTGGCCAAGTAAGCTTGTCCTTACTTTTTCCGTGTCCTGTCTCTTACACGTGTTTTCGTCCACAGTGCGGTAACCAAATTGGTGGGTCCTAGTTATGGACAAATCGATTACCATCCCATCAATTTTTTTTGTGCCTCACAGGTGCCAAATTTTGGGAGGTGGTCTCCGATGAGCATGGTATCGAGCGGGACGGTCTTTACAAGGGAAACAATGACATGCAGCTGGAGCGCATCTCCGTTTACTACAATGAGATCGGGTCCAACAAATATGTTCCCCGCGCCGTTTTGGTTGACCTCGAGCCCGGAACAATGGACTCTGTCCGCTCTGGTCCTCTAGGTGGCCTTTTCCGCCCCGATAACTTCATTTTCGGACAGAGTGGTGCTGGTAACAACTGGGCGAAAGGACGTAAGTTGTCGCACAGATCTTTTTCTTTCATTCGCTCATCCGATCCTTAGACTACACTGAGGGAGCGGAGCTGGTTGATTCCGTTTTGGATGTTGTGCGCAAGGAAGCCGAAGGCACTGATTGCCTCCAGGGTAGGCACTTTTCTTTGATATCTGTCAAGTTCTATGCTTCATAGTAAATCACAGGCTTCCAAATTACCCACTCCCTTGGTGGTGGTACCGGTGCTGGAATGGGCACTCTTCTTATGTCCAAGATCCGGGAAGAATATCCTGACCGGATGATGTGCACGTACTCAGTCGTTCCTAGTCCCGCTGTCTCGGATACCGTCGTTGAGGTAACTTATTTTTGATTTGCGAGGATTTATTTTGCTCACGTTCTTGGAGCCCTACAATGCCACTCTTTCGGTTCATCAACTCGTCGAAAACTCAGATGAAACATTCTGCATCGACAACGAGGCCCTTTACGACATCTGCTTCAGGACCCTTAAGCTCTCGACACCCACCTACGGAGATCTCAACCACCTGGTCTCTTTCGTCATGTCTGGTATTACCACTTGCTTGCGCTTCCCTGGTCAGTTGAACTCCGATCTTCGCAAGCTTGCTGTCAACATGGGTATGTCGCGCTCCATAATTTGTCCTAATATAGGCTGATGTCTTGTCTGAAGTGCCTTTCCCTCGTCTGCACTTCTTCATGACCGGCTTTGCTCCATTGACCGCTCGTGGCAGTCAACAATATCGTGCTGTCACTGTTCCCGAATTGACGCAGCAGATGTTCGATGCGAAAAACATGATGGCTGCTTCAGACCCAAGACACGGGCGCTATCTTACTGTACGTTTGTCATCAGTTCCTTCGACATCCATTCATTATTTCGCAGGTTGCTGCTGTATTCCGTGGCAAGGTCTCCATGAAGGAGGTCGAGGAGCAGATGCAGAACGTGCAAAACAAGAACTCCGCTTACTTCGTCGAGTGGATTCCCAACAATGTTCTGTCCGCACAGTGTGACATCCCTCCTCGTGGTGTTAAAATGGCGGTTACGTTCTTGGGCAACTCGACTGCTATCCAAGAACTCTTCAAGCGTGTCAGTGATCATTTCACTGCCATGTTCAAGCGCAAGGCCTTCTTGCATTGGTACACGCAAGAGGGTATGGACGAGATGGAGGTATGTTTTATTATTTTGTTGAAATGTTCATATGCTCAATATCATTGCTAGTTCACGGAGGCCGAGTCGAATATGCAAGACCTTATCGCTGAATACCAGCAATATCAGGATGCAACGTGAGTAGTACATATCTGAACGAGCCGAACTTATCACTAACGTGTTGAGTAGTGTCGAAGAGGAAGGCGAGTATGAGGAGGAACAACCTGTTGAGGAGGATGCGTAGATGTTCAAAACACTCACGCAATTTCACGATTGCTTTTTTCATGTCTCTGTCCTTTTACGATGAAAACTTAGGTCCTCCTCTATTGGTCTTCCTTTGTGACTTGATGCCTTGTTCTTAATTTCACGTCCTCGATATCATTACTCTAGTCAGCATAACAATTTCTGTTCAAATGGATGGAGGAAACTATACCCACGCCGCTAACTGAGCCAAACAAGGATAAATGCTCACGGTGCATTGTGATGCTTGCCTCTTGAAGTTTTCTTGCCAGCAGCAACATAAATTCAGTCTCAATACTTTCACTTTACTGGATCAACTGTCGTTTCCGTGGCACCATTGTGTACAGGCGCAGCAAAGTCTGTCTACTGCAGCTCCTGAAGTGGCTTTTGGTGCAAAATCGACCGTCTTTTCAGACGACGCTTTCTGCCAGCACAGGTTACTCTTCGTGTTCTCCTGGAGCTAGGCATCGATGAATATCGGGGAGTGTACAATTTTCATATACGCAACAGTATCAATTGCAAATTTAATCGAGTCCTTGTAAAGGTGTTTCGTACATGCAGTGATTCAGAACATGATTCATCTCTTCGAGAACCACGACGACGCTCTAACAAGAATGGGATGTATGTTTCGATACACAATCTATGAATGCTTGGTGTTCAGTCCTTTTGTAATGTGGTTTCACGTTCTTTTTCGACGCTGCAAGAAGTAGAAAGAAAAAAACGTTCGCGGATGGCATGCTTCTGGTTGGACTTATTAATCCCAGTTGTCATCGTCGTCCGAAAAGTCGTCGGCAGCCGTGGGGCGAGGCCCAGCCCCTTGTGGTACGTCGTTGGGGTTAAAGTCGTTGGGATCCCCATCCTCATCGTCATCCACATTCGTGTTCGACGGTTGTTGGGGCGGCGCCAGCAGCTGTGCACACTCGGGCTGCTGAGCCAAGCGCTGCTTGTGCTGCTCGTCGATGGCGAGACCTTGTGCCATCGACTTCCACAAGTGTAACTGCAACCTAGGTGAACGTCGGCGATGCGCCTATGCTGGGAGAATGTGAACTTACAGGCTGTCGTCACCAGCACACGTTCGCGTGTCTGTCTGCTCGTGCAACACTTTGGCGCTGTGAGAGACCGTGTTTCCCGGACTGGTCTCCATCACGGCTTGCACCAGCTTCTGCGTATCCACGATGGTTGGTTTTTGGAGGCCGAACGTCGCTTGTGCCTCATATCGGTTCTGTGTTTCAAGTCAACTTGAAAACGAAAGAAATCTGCGCATATATTGACAACGCACCCTCGTAGGAGCTCGAGCGCGTGGGAGTAGGTTGGAGAGTCCAGAGGTCCATGCATCAACATTGATCCCCGCGCGTTCCAGGATGCCGCGAGTCATAGCTTCATCATGTACGAGGACTATCAGAGGAACACCCTTTGGGTTGGCATCGTCGTCGAAGAGTTTGCGCAACCGCGCATACAGGTCTTCCACCGGCACCTTGTCGCTCTCGACCGCTGAAAAGACGGGTCGCTAGGCAGTGTGATTAGGGTGGGTCGGGCAGCACTGAATGAAACACGTTACCTTGCTACCAGGATTCTTCAGGGGCGATTTCAAGTCAAGGTGGACGCTAGCAGTCGTGCCCGTCGGCTGCATTAAAAAGGGCGGTAAGAGAGCGTCGGTCCAGCCGGCGCAAATCAACTTGGGGGTCTCCAAGCGCTGGTCGCGGGGTCGGACGTCAGCCGTCCATTCTTCGAATACAAGGGATACGATGCGTATGCCACCCAGCCAAGGTGGCGTCAACAGCCCGACTTTGCCGGGCTGAAGCTCCCCCGTCAGCAACCGGGACAACGTTCTAATTATAGTGATGCATCAGCGACGCGCGCACTCTCTACCATCGGGACGCCCCGGGAGTGGGTCCAATCAAACCTTACCTTTGGTGCTCAAAGTAAGCTCTGTAGTGGACGACATCCGACCCTGCTCGGACGTGTCCGCGATTCGCCTGACTGTTGTCAAGCGGTTCGTCCCCCTCGCGCCGATTCTTGTTTCTGGGCCGCTGTTTGTAGCTGGACATTTTGGCGGCGAGCTCCTCGCGCGAGGTGAAATGGATAGGCGACAGGGACAAAAACTCGGAGGACCGCCAGGGTGTCCGGTCACTGCGGGGGGGAAGACGGTGCCTGTGCGTGAAGTCGATCATCTGCTCCGAGCTCATCATCATGTAGGAGGCACCAGATGGGAGGATGCCTGATTGTATGCGTGAGATTGGGTGGCGTATGTATGGAGTGGCATACCGAGGACGAGTTCGATGGGGGAATCTGGACCCTGGGGTCTGAACTGCTTGGATTTCATGCCGACGATGGCATCCATCAATGGCTTCTCATCAAACTTTTTGAACCTAGTTACGAGTGAGGGGCACTTATAGTCAGTCTCACATGGGCTGCTTTGTTGTTGGAATGATCCTGACCATCCGTTTGAATGGGCTCTGTAGCCCGATATCTGGTAAAAGTCAGTCTCCGGGTCCATGGCGTCGTGATGGTGGTGCACAAAGAAGTGGCGGGAAGGGATTCGCGTATCCGTGGATATTAAACGCGTTGATCAAACACGGTCACGCGATTCTCATTAGTGCCATCATGATAACGTGACGCGTCTATGTACACTCTGTGCACGAAATCTAGCCTCATGCATTTCCATTAGGACGATCCGTAGGAGCCTCGGGCTGAGCCGTCTCATCAGTCACAGAACAGTCCACTTGGGTTGGTACTGCTTTCGCATTTTTGCCCTTGCCAGGCGGCGGGGGATGGTACACCTTTTCCTAGAAGCAGTGTCAGCACATTATCTGACTCGACGTAACGACACTCGCTTTCTTCTTCTTTGGCTCCTTTTTCGCATTTGGATCTGGGTGCGCAAGCTGCTCGATTTGCTGCCACTCCTCATTTGCCAAGAACGCCGCTCGTATAGGCTCTAACAGACTGATGATCGCCTCGCGTACGCTCGCTTTGAGATCACCCGGATGCACCCTCTTGGCTGCAAAGTTGTCCTCGAGTTCTTGGTAGGTTTTGTAATGACTCGGACCTCCGCCCTTTTCCCGCGTGATCGTGAATACCGACCCTTCCGGAGCATCGTCAGTGGCAAACGGTTTTTGAGATCCAGTCGATCCTTTTCCTTCCTCTTCACCCTCGCCCGTATCGCCACGCAATCGCTCTAAGCGCAGCTCGCTTATGGGTATCAGCACTGCCTTGATAAATGCGAGCAATCCGTTTTCTGTCACGTTCCCTTCCTCGCAAAACGCCTTCTTGATCTTTCTCTTCACAGCTTCTGGTGTATCCAAAAAATCGATTTTCGAATCCGGGTCTGAGGACGACATCTTGCCACCCATTAGTCCCGGGACCATGGTATTCGTCAGATGCGCGTTTGGCATAGCCCAGCCGCGGTAGGTACAACTCCGCATAGGTGAAGATCTTGCGCTGTACACCATACATGAGCACACCAGAGATTGATCAACGATTCTGAACGCACCTGATTCGCACCACTGAACTGGAAGTCGACACCAAGATACTGCTCGTCAAGAGCCTGTAGTCCAGGATAAATCAGTCCACTCAGCAGTGGACTCTCGACCTGCTTTACGACCTCGGACCTGGCCTTTTTGGCATCGTGCTCTGTTACGATCGTGCATAGCTTGTAGTTGTCTAGGTTGTACTCGCGAGAGAGTTGGTAGTCGGAGCCAAGAACAAACGTCAGTCTCGACGTGGGTATGCCGAGCGAGTCGAAGACAGCGCGGAGGACAAATTCGTAGTATTTCGTCCTGTGGGCGACGAGATCGAGGTGTGCTTTGAGGTTATCAAGAAAGGCGTGTACATCTGGGAAGCGTGCGGTGGGCGATTGTGTGCTATCGCCGGTAGACCACTGTCACGTACCTGCAAGAAGATTCTTCACTTCTACACCTGCTTTGAGGAAATCAGCGATCTTGGTTAACGGAACAAAGTACCCGACGTGGGCTACACAGTGTGGATGATGAGTTTTCGGGAGTGCTTCAGACGACGGGGAACATACGACGCCCGGTCGGCGTAGTTCCTATAAAGCAAGTAATTCAGAATGATCGTCCAAGGGTAGGAGGCGAGGTGCGTTGTACCCCAGTAGGCTTTGGGGGATCTGCCTTCGGCGAGAATACCATTGACGATATCGGCGCCGAGAACTTCTTGAAGTCGACGGGTGATCAAGTTGTACTTTCTTTCTACCTGTTCTTCTGCCATGCTGTGGTGAAGGTGGTATGAAGTGAAAAGACGTGCCAAATGACTCGATTCGACTCAATCTGGGCTCAACTTTTTTGCCACGTGGTTGAACTTCGAAGTGCCCGCACGCCCGTGCTCCAACTTGAAGTCCATTGCGCTTTGGCTGGCTTCACCATGTTTTCATCTGCTTTCGACGACGACGACAAGATCCCAGAGACTCCGATATCTTGGCTCTCACGCGAAGAGCGCTACAGATACTCACTGGACCCTTTTACAGATTTGCAACACGTTATTATCCACATCTTTTTTCATCCACACCTGCCACTTGTATTCGATGATCATATAAAGAGTGATCTCCCTTTGATACGTGCCGTATGTGTCGCCGCTCATGCATATCAGGACCACATCGATTGCGCCAGTAAGCCTCGGTGGCTTCCAATCATAGAGATGTTAGATCGGCTCAAGACTATCGTCCTATCTCAGTCGAGACAGGGATTTCGTTTGACTAGGGACATCATTTCATGCTTCGAGGGAATGGCAACAGGAGGTATGATCTCACAGTGCCCTTTGCGGTAGTTCTTGTTTACCACCCACAGATATACTTGTACTTCCCCTTCGACATCAAGATACTGGGATCATCTTCAGGAAGCAAGAGCACCATACTCTTTATGAACCAGTTGATGTACTGGAACATTCACCACTCAATACCCGGAGGAAGTTCAGTTATTCATACCCCCAACTAGTCGTCAAGATTCCGGATCACGTATATGATAATAAACATTTTCAAGCCAGTCTTGTAGATTTCCTCTGTCACAGCACATCCAGTCACGACTCCGAAGACGGTCTGGCTTCATTGGGGCTACTCAATGGCATTCTCCGCAGTGTCGGTGATCCTGCTGAACCTGTCCGAATTACGAAACATATCCGCCATCTTCTTTCCAGTAATCCTCGCGAGGGCTACCCTCTAAATTGGTCCCGCTCATCACTGTGGCTTCTGACTAGAATTTCTATACAATCATCTCTCGATCGTTCTCCTCTTGGACGTGCCGTATACAAACATTTCATGCTGTTTTTCATGCTTAAACTCGCACATCATGCCATCGATACCAGTCTTTCCAGTGATCTACTCCATTCGATCTCAGCAAAAATTCTTCGACGTCTCAGAAAGCTTCATTCACCTCCCCAGTGGCTCTCCAATGCAGCCTTGCACACTTGCGCCCGTCTTTCAGCGGTTCTTGACGACAGATGGAAGGATACACTGGCTATCGATTGCTCTCCCACACCATTCAATCCATCCCAGCTCAATCTCATCGAAGATATCCAAGACTTTCTCCCTCATACTCATGAATACATCATATCCACTGCTATGAATAACTACCACGACCCTCAAGATAACATTCCTCTTCCTTATCTGTATATTCAGCCAACTCTTAATGATTTGCTGTCTTCAGAGGGGAAGGTCTTTGAAGAGGCGTATCTGGGTGACCCTCTTCTCACCCTTCGTAGCGTTGAACGTACGGTTGTGCAAGACATTGATAACTGGGTTGCTTCCGTCGCAAACGTAGATAAGGCATGTATTCAGCTCAAGATCTTGCTGAATCAGTACATGTCAAGAATGGGTTCTTATGTCGAACACTATCCCGAATACAGTTCTATCTTCATGTTGACTTTGATCGAACTCTGGGTGGCTATTGACAAGCTTGTCACAAAGGAGATCCCCACCCTCACTGATTATTCTCCTGAAGTCCCGCTGGAACTACTTAGTCAAGTGCTCCTTCCTAATCATACGACTATCCACCGTGTTTGCCAGCTATATCAGTACCTTTCCGACCGGCATAGTCGAACGTTCCAAGGATGGTCAGTGATATCAAATGAATTCACCGGAAACAGCTTTCCAGTCCGGTATTTCGACAGTTCTGCAAAGTTTCGGCACCTCAGGGATCGAATCGACAGAGGTCTGCTACCCTCCAACCCCCTCCATGCTAAAGTTGTCGTATTCGAATTGCTATCTCCAGTATCATTTCAAATCTGGCGCTCGATCACCTGCCATCTCATAAAATTTCCCGCCAACTCTTCCTCTAGGGCCACGGCTGTTTCTGTTCCTGACTCGGGATTGCAGCCGTATTACACTGGGCATCCAGAATCAGACGTACGCCTTGCGTATTCTGGCCCGCAGCTCTGGGATGCGTTACACTACACTATGGTGGGCGGCCGACATGTCTACGATAGGTTATCTCTGGGCAATGCCTACCAACTTCCAGACGGACCCTACAATAGTTTCGAGTTGCAACAATATCTCCGCGATACGACGCACACACCGAATCAAGTCTTATCTGACCAGGAAGCATGTCATCTAGATCTTTCTCTTCATGAATTCATCGCATTTGGACATTTACGGAGTGGCGGTACACTCCAATGGATCAACATTCTACGGGAGCTGCGGAATAGACATCTGAATTTCCGCCGTTATGAAGTTTTCCTTCTGCTGGCTCAAGCATCTAGCCAAGTCGGACCTCTTTCCGATGCGGGAGACTTACTCTGGCATCAAGATCTTTGTGATCCATCGTACTGTCATGCTCTTTTGGATGAGCTCGAAAGTTTGTTTGTTGATCTTTCTGCTGGCGTACCCAACGGTCCAGGAATGGCCATTATCTCCATGTTAGCCCGTTCGTTAACTGCTGATATATCAATGGAAATTGTGGAGCGGATTGCACGGCTTCTTCGAAACCTCTGTCAGAAGACTTTTGGCTGGGTACAAGATCTTCTCTATGTCGTGATCATGTCTCCTCTGGCAGAAAGTCAAGACTATCAGCTTCTGAGGGACGCGGCTGCCATTTGTCGAAGTATCTTCGATGTGGGCCCTGTTGTAATCGGTAAACTCCTCCATTCCGCTCAAGACATCGAGATCGCACTGTCTTGTGCATTCCTTATACGCGCAACAATGCCCGATGACCTCTCAAGTATGTATTTCTTCAGCACTGGGCATTGGCAGTTAAGTGGCACATCGATTTTTGCTTGATTCGATAGAACTTCCTACCCATTCGCGGTTGCTCCTGGAACAGAATTCTCGCCTTTCTCTGACATTTGCGGAGGCCATCAGGGAGGCCATAGAAGATGATGAGTCTGATCTCGGGATTGACCTTGCGATACGCAAGGTTTGGCCTGGCTACCAGCCGGGTGCCCATCGATGGAAACCGTTCCAGAACTCAAATTCTCCTTGGCTTGTGTCTCAAACTGGGAGGACGAGGAACCAACGTCCGCAGACCATATTCATTCACTTGCTTGATGGGTCTCTTCTATTGGACGGCAAGGCGGTATGCGCTAGATTGCCAAGTTCGATTCTCTTCCACCCAACGTATTGTCAAGTTTTTAAAAAAGTGCACAAATGACCTGAATCACTGTGCAGAATGTTACTAATCACTCCCTGCAGCGCGATTTCATTGTCAATCCATCTGATCTCCCTGGAATGGATTTTTCTGCGCGGATCGCAACCTCCAACCATTATGTTAGTCCTCTGCCCACAAAGTTGACTTGCGCGTGAATTGAAACATGTAATTAGGTTCACTTTTCACTTCGAGGCGACACACTGCACATCAGAGCTAAGAGCAATGATGGTGAAATTCTCGACCTTATCCCTCACGACATAGTAGAGCATGACCTTCCTCCGATGCTTGTCGCAGGCCATGTGCACTGGCTGAATGTTCTAACGTCTGTTATCGAGATACGGCCTCTCTGCCGAATTTGGGAACGATCTTCTGACAACTGGACGATTCATCACATGTCTGGGGATTATTATCATATCATAAAAGGGCCCCACTCACTGGTAGATTTCCGGAGTGCCACCTGGGAAATGGTTTCCCGTCCTTTGAGGGGACTTGAGTTCCCTACGAATCTCATTGTAGCTGCATCCCCCCAAGATGTTGCGCCATCCTCCACCCCACCTTTGCAGCTATCCGTCTCTCTACCTCGCTATGGACTGTCTTTTTTTGTCAACCAGACTCATGGGCTCGAGTCCAATGACTTCAAAAACATGGTTTTCGACGAGAATCAGTCCATTGGCACACTCATTGGTTTAATTAACCGGCTGGTTCTACGACCCGGGGACCAGATTGCAGGAGATCCTACTCCCAGATGCATCCTCATTCCTAGGGGTGAACCATATTTGCGAAAGAATGGAAATCGAATATCCGTCATGATTCAATCCTGCCCCAGAATGGAAGAAAGTGACACATTTATCGGTAACGATTATTATCGACAACGGCCCATGGGGTATTATTCATATGAAGTCGACATGGAATTAGGATGTTTGACAGGGGTTGCCAACCAGGCCAGCAGGATATATCTTGCCCACCTGCATGCCTTGACAAGTGGTGCTTGTAGACCGGATCCTCTGATGGGTAGAATGGGTCTGGAGGAAGCGATCTCGCTGCTATGGTCCACACACCAGACACAGCATGGACGCTTGGCACCATCACACGAATCCCACTTATCGGAATCAACCTACCGTGAGAATGCGAGAAATTTGCGGACGATGGGAAGTCCCCAAATATGCTTTTCTTTGGGGCAAGAATCTGGCGAACCGCCTATCAGTATAGACGATATGTTGCAGGAGGCATATATCTTTCCGTCCAACGTTGCAGCGCGGGTTCCCAGGCGGGACTCGGAGTGTGACCAACATGATTCGGCTCCTCATTGGCGGCAGGTACCGTGGATGTACTATTTCTACTCGCACCCCATATTGCGCAAGGCAGATTTTGCATACGTTATTGCAGCAGCTTTTTGGCATTGGTCATTTAGTTGTGCGGAAACACGTTATATTTCAAGCTGGGTGGGAGCATGGGGCGATTCCGAGTCGGTCTCAGGCTTCGGGGCAACTCCATCGTTACGTCACACTCATCACTTGGCGATGGAAGCCATCCCAACAATAAAGGCTGAGTTGTTCAACTTGTTTCAAAACTCGGGGCTTCCACTGGCAGGCGATGAATGGCGATTTCATCTTCTATTCTCCCTCCCTAGGACGCTCGACATTCACGCGGCGAGAGATTTTAATGTAGTAGGCGCCGATGTGCTACTTCTCCTGACGCTTGTAGCATTCGCAAAGCAGCCACATGTTCAGTCCGAGAAACAGCCCCGCTGGGCTGAATATACACTCTTGGACGGCCTTCCACGGAACGAGCCCAAGTCAACGGATGGTACTGAGGACACTCGCGACCACACCGGCATTGCGATAGCTAGCCGGGACCGCAATCTAAAGCTCAAAGAACATCTTACGTGTACTCTCTGTGGACCAGGTCCACATTTCATCCCAGACTCATCAGAACTGGCACTGCGCTGGTGCTCTCCCGAGCTGTCCCCAAATTGGCAGATGAATTTGGATAGACTACTACGTGAACGACCCGCACCAGAATTATCGCTTCCAAATAGGTTGCATTGTCACCGTCCTGTACACCAAGTCTCTCTTAATAGTGGTCCATTGCATCAATTCTTGGCCTCTCTGCGGAATAATATGATGGCACCTACATTTCAAGGTCAATACCTCTCTAAGCTTTGGGGCAGCGCAAATCGTGCCATCTACTCAAGAGAATCTATTACCATTGGCATGACTCACGAAAGCCGAGAGAAACCTAGTATCGAGACGTTGCGGGAGCACTATTTGCAATGCAGAGCCAGCTATAGGAAAGCACTTGGCATTGTCGTGCAGACACTGGGCCCAGAAACTGACTTCGAACGGACCCTCTATAAATGCGGTCAATGGCCTCGGGTTACACCTTATACTCTTTTGCAATGCCTCGGATCCACCTCGCCAGTCAAGCTTTCACAGGACTGGAGGACATGCTTGATTACTTTGGCTCACCTAGTGTTGGAACTTCAACGGGCGCGAAGATTGATCCGCTTCTCCTTGAATCGTCTTGACGAAGAATTTTTCAAGGAATTGGAAAATGAGGTCAATGAAAGGGTTGTCACGACGTGCACAGATTGGCTATTGATGGAGGTACATAATCTACCGCAAAAGTTTCTATCCACTGGCTAATTTTTTTCCTTTATCTCAGCTGCAAGGAAACTTTATGATTCGTCCCATTCAAGTCAATATTGCTGAAGAAATGGTGTCTCCTCGTTCGCAGGAGAACACCGTCATGCAGGTCAACATGGGCGAAGGAAAATCTTCTGTGATCATGCCCATGTGTGCGGCCGCGCTTGCTGCCAGCGATAGCAACCGGTTAGTTCGCATTATTGTACCGGGAGCGCTAGTACCCCAGATGCTACAAAATCTCACGGATCGTCTTGGCGGGCTTGTCGGTCGGCGAATATTCCATCTGGCCTTCGACCGTTGCTCGAATGACGTCGATCACCTACTAAGATTGATATCAGAATGCAAAGAGGAGGGCGGAGTCCTCGTCATGCAGCCAGAACATGTGTTGTCACTCAGGCTTGCTTGCATAGAGAGGCAGTTGCTTGTTAAAGGAGGGACTAGGGCAACTGCGTCGGTCAAGGGCGGGCCCCGCCCCCTCCAGGTCCCGAACTCAAAGTGGAGCTATAATCATTTGCTGACAGATTCGCTGTGGAACCAAGTAGGTTTTGTGACAATTCACCGACAATTTGCTTCAAGCTGGAGGTGCTGATACAGAAAATAGGTGAATCCAGGTAGTTACATCTCCCACCTGTTGGAGGGGTTCCATGAGACGTGGAGTCAAAAACTTCGAGCCGCCTTAGGCTCAGAAGAAAATCCAGGAGGAAGAAATGAAGGTTTTGACAAACGCCCCGCAGAAACGGATGAAGGCTCTAGCTGGGAATCAGTGAAACGGGACTTGGATCGAACTCAATGGCGAAAGCTTGCGAAATTCATCGACGTTCACACTCGGGATATTCTCGATGAGAGCGATGAGATCCTGCAACCCAGACTGCAGGTAATCTATGCCATTGGCCGTCAGCAATATGTCGACGGATCTCCAGATCGATGGGTCATCGCACAACAAATCCTCTGGCTGGTGGGGAAACATGGGCCTTCCCTCAACCCGCACAAAATAAAGTATGAAACGGGTCCACCTGGCTCGTTCCCTCGTATTCGTATCCTTCAAGTCGACGGTGGGGCGCAATTGATATCATCCATTGTCGAGGGCGTGATGAATGGACAATTCTCACATCTCAGCATTCCCTCTTGGTTAAAAAAATCCATTCGTGATTTTATATCCTGCAAGGACATCCTTCCGGGAACGGCTAAGATGGTGGAAGACTACGCGCTAGACAACACTAGTACCTGGGATGTCCTACTTCTTCTCCGTGGCCTATTTGCAAACAATATCCTACTATTTGCCCTTACGGAGCGTAGGTGGCGCGTAGATTACGGTCTCTACCCAGCCCGTACTCTGCTTGCGGTCCCATATCGAGCAAAAGATGTACCAACTACAACAGCTGAGTTCGGACACCCGGATATCACCATCTTGCTCACATGTCTCTCCTACTACTATGGTGGCCTCACCGAGAATCAGCTCAGGGATTCTTTTGAAATCCTCCTAGAACAAGATGACCCGTCTAAAGAGTACTCTCTTTGGGTCGCTGACTGCGCTTCTGAGCAAATGCCACAGTCGCTTCGGATTCTTAGCAACATCAACATCAAATCGACGGAGCAGTGGGACACATACATCGTCCCATTGTTCTCACTGAATCAGAGAGCGATCAATTTTTATCTTGCGAGAGTCGTGTTCCCAAAACACGCGAAGGAGTATCCCTGGAAGATATCGTGTTCGAGTTGGGACATAGCAGAGAAAAAGAACCACCTGGTGACTGGTGAGTAACGTTTGGGGTCATGTAGTATTCTAGGTATTGAACCCAAGTCGGTATTTAGGATTTTCCGGAACTAATGATGCACAGTACCTGCTACCTGTATACATTGCCCAACGGGACCCAGAAGAGCTTTGCCAGATGGGAAGCAATGCCGTCGTCCTCGCTCACCTCCTTCAACCAGAGAATGCATCGTATTCATTGGCAGCTGATGAGCATGGCGGGCGATGGACAACCGCGAAGCTTCTTAGTGTTCTGGTCGCAGAGTCGCCTCAGATTCGGGTCTTGTTGGACGTTGGTGCCCATATACTCGACCTTTCTAACTATCAGGTGGCGGAGGCGTGGCTACATATCGTCCCTTTCGATGTTGCCACCGGGGTCATCTATTTCGATGAAGACGATGAGTTGATGGTACTCGCCAGAAACGGGAGGTCGCAATCCTTGTCATCCTCGCCACTCAATCACACCTTGGACCGATGTGTGGCATACCTAGATCATGCTCATACCCGGGGGACGGACATCAAGTTTCCTCAAGGTTTCCGAGCTGCAGTCACACTAGGTCCAAAAGTTACGAAAGATCAGTTGGTACAAGGTATGTCCAAGTGGACCGAGGCTCATGAACGTTACTTACGAGACCTGTGGATTGCTACGTATACATATAGGTTGTATGCGGATGCGCAAACTGGGCCGTGGCCACGGCGTGAAGTTCTTTGCACCTCCCGAAGTTGATCATGCTATCCGTCTCTTGGTCGAAAAGGATGACAAGGCCATGATTACTACCGCTGACATCTTGCGCTGGACAATACATGAAACCTGGAATGACATTCAGCGACGCGCCTATCGTTGGGTTCAACAAGGCATGCAGCATGCATCACAACATAACGTTTGGACACGCTTCTGTCACGAAGAACTCACAAGAGAGCAATTGACGGAATCTTGGCTCCAACTTGAAGCCAAGACGCTGGCCAATCTCTACGAGCCCAGTCACTCTTCAAACAGCACCAACTCTATGATCCTAGACAGTGACATCAATGATCGTTGCAAATACCTCGGGATGTCATCGCTGCCCGATGCACGGTTAGAGGAAGAGCAGGAGAGGGAGGTATCCCGGGAGATCGAACGCGAACGTGAGGTTGAACGACCCCCCAGAGCTTCACCCGCACACCATTTCCTCCATCCTGACGTCGCTAATTTTGTGAGGAATGGTGTAATCCTACCCACGAGCATGGCCTTTCGACCCATCTTTACAACTCTTGACAATACTTCTGCCGCGACGAGCGACACCCATGTCTGGAGCCCATACATCCTTGCAACAGCAGATTTCTGCGAGACAATTACCGAGGATGGGTTACTCGAGGGACGCATGGATGAATATTTGCGTCCCGTCCAATGGGTTCTCTCCGGAAAGATATATGGAAATGATGTTTTGGTCATCCTAAGCCCGTTTGAAGTAGGTCAGTTGATGCCAGATATTAGGCTCAGCGAACACGTCCATCTGCACCCGTATGCACCTTGTACGTCCAAGCTAATGAAGCCATGCGACGACCTCCAGCTGTATCCCATCCCTTCTGTTCCCCCCTCCTGGACGCCCCCATGGGCCCTGATTGACCAGCTCAATATATTCGCTGGTCAATTATACCTCAGGGACTTCGAATCGTATGTGCGACTGTCTCGGTTCCTGGGTGTACACAGGGAAGACCTACCAAGCGATGCAAGGATGCTAACCAGGCCTAATTGGATGAATATGCCCGGTTCACTCGATCAGACGATTGAGGAGACGTTCGAAGACAGTCCACTACGATTCGTGGTGTTGTTGCTCGCTATTCGGAGGAGGGGAATGCGATTTGATGATACACACATGGGTAGACTTTTGCAAGGTTGGTTACTGACTAAAGATGATTTCCCAAGTTTCAAGCCTGGTACGTTGAGTGGTTCAAGTTGATCCTGGGCTTGACCTACTGACCTAGGATAGGCTTATCGTCACGCACGGCACCTGTACCAAGGTTCTCTCCCTCCTATCCCAGAGATTCACCCAACTCCAGTCAGGGGAACGAGCAGCCGAAAGAGAAAAGAGAGCCCTGAGGTGTCCTCTAACATTTATGAATCATCTGCAAAGAGACGAAAGCAATGTTAATACGGGTCAGGCTGAACTCAAATACAAGGCATTGCATAGGGAACTTTGATACATACGTTAGTAGGCTTCTTCAATAAAGGTAGTTACATACTAAATAGCGATGATGTATTCGATCTGATTGCCGGGTCGCTGCCAGCCTCCAAATGCGACATCAGAATGCTCAGATAGCCACTTTCCACGTTCAGTTTGCGACCGGTAAGCTCCGCAGTACAAGCTTGTCCTGTGGTCCGAACCTGAGCCCGTGGCTTCGTACTGTACCCGCAAATCGGGTTTGGCCTCTGGCCCATGGTTCTTGTCTTCCTTGATCTTGTCGAAGCGGTCGTTTGGAGAGAGCCGCAGTAATAGAGGTAAGATGACCACTTGAGCAGGGTTGGAGACCATTACAAGAGACCACCAGTACCAGACAATCACACACTTTTAAGTTATAGTATACTTCGAAACTCTGGGAGAATGTACTTGCTGCCTGGAGAGGTTGGGCGACAACAGGCGTGACCTCGATACGAGGATTCACACTGCCGAAAGCCTTAGAGACGCACAAGTCATTCAATTTTGAGTTTGATCAAATTGAGGAAGGCTACAAGACTCACCGGTGTTGTTGCAGACGACGCTGAGGATGAAACAGCAGAAGAAGCGACGACAGAAGTCCGAGTGTCACCGTCCTCAGACAAACCAGAATCATCCCTTGGCTTCCTGGTAGCTTTGGGGACACACCGTTGAAAGGTCGCCTCAGGTTGCCTTTAACCAACTTCACCTCCGGAGCGAGATCCCCAAACGAAGCGGGCTAGTTGTTCAGCGTTCAACAAGAGCATAGCATTGAAAAGGCAGAGAGGAGAACCGGTTGCAGAAAGATCAGGGAAAGGTAGAGTATAAATTGTCTGGAGGAAAGAAGCTAAATTGAACTGGCCTGGTAGTATTACGCTAGTGATACTCACTTGCTGTGGCGTGATTTCGTCCCATTGGTTCTGTTGGCCATACTTCAGCAGAACGCTGCCTACTGGCATCTTTCAACGAGTCCGAGTCACAGTACTGCTGGATGAAGTGCTGTGGTCCAACTTGAATGTGTGACTCAGGTGTGCCGCTCGTAGTGACACAGAGTAAAAGAGAACTTCTGGACGTTTCTGGCTCTCTTGGGTGTTGGTGCGGAGCAAACTATTGAGATTGAGAAATAACCTTCAGGTTCAAGTTAGAAAGAGCTAAATCAGCCTCATCGTCGGTTCGTATTGTTGTGATTGCCTCCACTACAGATTTCATATTCTTGTCGCATCTCTGTCCTCGACTACCTAATATAATATGATTGCTCGTCATTCCTAGAAGATGCCTTGACTGGATTATGTACAGGAAAATTGCACGCGTTTTGCCTACAATATTTTTTAAACCTTTGCTCGACATCACTCATTCTCCTGGTTCGGATCACTGATCAACGCACCACCAAATAACTGCTTAGTCTCCCAGATACCTGGCAAAGTATCACTAACCTTGGTCCTGCAAGATAAAGAAAATCCGACGAACCACTTTACATTTCGCCTTGGGTGATACCGGTAGTTATGGACTCATGGCCGACAGATCTTGAATACCCGATTATGTTAACTTTTCGCTAGCTCTGGCTGACGTTACAAGACCACCCTGGGACGAGATGCATACGCGAGAACTCAAGAGACAATCAACAAATACTCACTACAGGTGTCGAACTTGAGAGTAGTCCTGGGGAATGCCCAGCAGGCGTCTGCCGCAATGGTCAACATTTGGAGGTAGAAGGTTGAATTGAATTTCCCAGGAGCCATCGATGGTCTCTAGCTCGATGCACACGGAATCAAGGGAATTTCTTGAATGCCCTCGTCGATCTACATATGTCAGGTGAGTCACACGCTGTCAAGTTGGCGTATACTCCGAAGCTCTGAAGAGAACGTTCCCTGTTTCCGAGAGATTGAAAAGGGTTTCGAGACGAAGATCCACACCACTAAAAGCCATCGAGATGAATCATCCGAGAACTCTCGGACTTGGAACTCGTGGTCTTCTGAAGAGGTAGATTTTTCAGCCTGATCGAACAAGATGGCTGCAAGACTCGCTAGCATCGTTGCAGATGATGGTAAGGATGGGGCAGCGGAACAAGCAGCGACAGAAGACCGAGGGACCTGAGGGGGTTGGTCCAGGAGTGATTGGACGATGTCCCAGCGAGCGTTATGCCTTGCCTCCTTGATAGTCGAGTCCAAGAGCGATCAACGCCATCAAGCATTTGAACCATTCTTGAGCAGTGGTCAGACGACGGAAATGAGCTTCAGCCTGCTAGTCACCATCCTCAGACAAACCAGACTCATCACCTGGCCTTCCGGTAGCTTTGAGGATGCAGGGTTAAAAAGCTGCTTCAGTCTGTCTTCGGCCGACTTGACCCTTCGAGTGAGAGTTGTCTCGGGCTGAAACATAGGGTGTCTGTGCCAAGCACGGTGGAACAATGTACCAGTCCCGCCGAGAGGTTGATATGGGCTGTAGTCAAAGGTGTTGGCTAGGAGGTCAAAATAGATATCATTAGGCCAGGCGTACCATGAACTTGGCCCGTGAAATCCTGGCTTTCATTTTGCATGCTAAACTTGGCGATTAGTCCCCTTCGACGAAAGTCCGCTGGCACGTGAGTGAGATAAAAGAGCGAGATCCTCGCAAGAGGCGGACTGGTCCTGGTTCAGCGTTCAACGAGAGGATAGCATCCAAAAGACAGAGAGGAGAGCACGTGGCAGAAAGACTAGGGAAAGGCAGAGTACAAATTATCTGGAGGAAATGGCCTGAGCTGAACTGACCTAATAGTATTACGCTAGTAAGACTCTGGCACCCACTGCAGCGTGATTTCGTTCCATTGGTGCTGTTGGTCAAACTTCAGCAGGGCGCTGCCTACTGGCATTTTTCAACGAGCCCGGGTCGCGGTACTGCTGGACAAGGTGTTGTGGTTCAATGTGCGATGTGCCGACTGCAGTAACAGAGAGGAGGAAAGAAACTTGTTTCTGGACGTTTCCAGCTTTCTTGGGTGCTGGTGCACTGGTGCAGGACAAACTATCGAGACTAAGTAAGCTTCAAGTTCAGGTTAGAAAGAATAGAGCCAGCTTACGCTCACTATCAGTGGATAATGGTGCTAGCCCGAGTTACCGTCAGCGGCGAGGTTGTGGAAGAAAGTGAACGCACTACTGACGGACGAGAAACCACTTCTAGGGGCCTAGTGGCACTTGCAAAAGCGAAGTGCTGGGCGACCGTCATGAGGAACATTATACAAGATCGTCGGACAAAAAGTAAGGGAGGTGAACACTCAGCGCAGGGCCGGAGAAAAGGTCTGCTGGTAGAACGAAGGAACTGAGAGACGAAGGTATGATGCATGCGTCAAGCCAAACTGGAATGCAAATCGCTTACATAGACTAGCCAGTCGCCGAGATCCCACGGCCAGTAGTACATGAACTTGGCCCAAGTTGAACTAATACATCCACTTCAAATAAGCTCTCGATGCCAGTTACCACTTATACCGGCATGACTCGTCGCTTTCCGGATGAAATCGTCCTCCGCATGTTGCAATTTCTGACACCCCTTGAGATCGTCTTACTTCGTCTCGTGCGTTTTCAACTATTTTCAAGTTTCTCTTGTTCAAATGTCCGAATCCAAGTTCCTAACATTTTTACTAGGTGTCGAAGCAACTCGATAACGTCAGCCGCGATTCACAGCTATGGAAGTTTCTGTACACCAACTCACGTTTACCTCGTCCGCCCGGACCATTTCTTTGGCAATCAAGACAGTTTCTCGAACGTGCATTGGTTGACTCAGAACGGTTGTCCCAGACCTGGACTTCCGAGCCCTTCGATGCCTTTCCGTCCTTCAACGGTCCACCCATATACAAACAATCTCTCTCAGCAACGACTCCATTCACATTTCTCTCTGGAAGGTTGCTCATTTGGTTTGAAGGCGGCCGAATTTTAGCGCGGGATGTCGAGGCTGGGATAGACCAGTTCTTGTGAAAGAACCCTGAATCCCCTTACAGCGTTATATCATGCTTTGATGCATGTTCCATGATGTATCCTGGCGCTGGTAGTGAGCGGATTTATATTGCTCTATGTGACGAGGTTGAAGGCGTTCCCGTGTCTCATCTTACACCGATGTATGTAAATATATTCTTATTCTTCCGTATTCTTGATGGCCTCCTTTCCAGAAAACTCTTGGAGTTTCCGCTCCGTGACAATGGGCATCTGGAGTTGGGGCCCCTGACAAATTATGCAGTTCTGCCCACATATGCAGATTTCCCTCTGACTGTCTCTGGGCCCTGTTTGTACTTTCGGGATGATAACTCAGAAAGTGAATCTCCGCATTCTTTAATCATAGATACAAGGTCATGGGCTATGTATACATGTCCAATTCCTATGACTGCCCTTTTTGAAGTAAGTGCTGGTCATATGTATCACGTTCGGGATATCGCTCACGAATGTAGTCGGAATTCTTTTGGTGCCCTTTCCCAGCGTTCCCCTCCGGAATGCACATTCCCATTTTCCGTCACGAGGAAGATCTTTTGGAAGAGGAGGCAGATCCGGATCAAGTTCTTATGCAAGCATTTGTGGCACCAGACCCGCCAATGTACTCATCTGATGGTGAAATATGTCAGCTCCAGCTTACACATGAAGGTTTTGTGGAAAATCATTCCCGGAAAACTTGATGTCTTCACAGTGTCGTTATCAACTCAGACCAGGCTACCGGGAGTGTTAATATACGGTTCAAGTTACTGAGCACTTGCACCGACGAAGGCAAAACCTATTTTTACTGCTCTAGCATCACACTCCCAGACATCAACTTGGCATCTACAGACTCGGAGGTGCTTCCCATGCTCATCGATACCCAAGAACTGTTTAATCTTCCTGGCCATTCCCCGATCATAGTCTTGGATGCACCGGGAAATGGATATGGAAGGGGACTTGTCGTGCTGAGCTCTCGTTACTTCTGGGAGCCTCAGGGAGACGACCCTCCTCTCTCGCTTTACAAGTTCTCTATCGATGTCAGTGGAGAACATTGCACAGCAGCGGTCAGCAAACCGCGAAAGTTGTTCCGGAAAGATGAGCTCCCATTCACCACGTCGTCCGATTCACCTCGTGGGTTCGACAGTGTTACAGGAAGGGTCTGCAGTGACCGGGAGGGAGACACTGAGCGCTCTAAGCCTTACGTGGATTTGGCAGTGCTCAGTCTCCGCTAGATAATGCTAAATCAGCTCATTGTCGGTTCGTATTGTTGTAATCGTTTCCATTACAGGCTTTATATCCTTGTCACATCTTTGTCGTAGATCCTGTGATGCTACCTAATATAATATGGTTCATGGGAAACACCTTGACTGATATCATGCACAGGAAAATTGCACGTGTCCTACCTACCTACAATACCCTTGCTCGGTATCAATGTTGCTCATTCCTGGTTCAGGTCACCGATCAACGCATCGCCAAAGCGACCGCTCAATCTCTCAGACACCTGGCAAAGTACTATTGCTAACCTCGGTCTTGCAGGGCAAAGAAAATCCGACGAGTGACACCACAGAAGAGTGTGCAGTCACTTTCTCATAATAGCCTTTCGCCAGCTCTGGTTGGCGTTGAGAGACCACCCTGGAACGAGATAAGTATGCGAGAATTCAAGAGACAATCATAACAGGTGTCGAGCTTAAACGTAACCCTTGGGAATGCTCAGCAGACGTCGATCGCAATGGTCAACATTAGGAAGAAGGTAGATTTGAACTTCCTAGGAGCCTGAGTGGTCTCAGTATCGATGCACACGCAACTTGCCACACGAACAAAGACGTGACGATGAGAACGAACCAAAGTTCGAAGTGAATGAAGGCACTTCAACGATAGTAGATGCAAAGGTCCTCAGAGATAAAGCTGACGTTCCTAACGGCGAATGGGGAAACCGGGGGGATTAGCCGTTTTCTATGTTCGTAGTTGAGCGGGCCTGAGGAAACGTAGAAGGGGTTTTGCTGTCCTCCACGTTCGTCAGTTATAGCGAATCACGCATGTCAGGCGAATCGCACCGTCAAATTGGGATATACTTCAAAGCCCTGATGAGAATATGCTTTGTTTACTGGAGAGATTGGAAGGGGGTTTCGATGAACCCAGACATCCTAGAACTCTCAAACTCGGGATTTGAAAGGAATGTCTTCTTCGTCCTCTTCGTAGAGGAAGGTGTTCTCGCGTAGCGTCTGCAGTGGTCGCACTCTGAGCAAAAGTCAGAGACGAGCACGACTCCATAACATTAGCTCCTCATACGACGCAACATTTTCTCAGGACTCTCCATGCTTTCACTGACCTCGTACCACGCGATGTTGAGGCAACCCACGCCAACTTTTACTACAGCGTATTTCGGAAGGGAGTCATGATTGAATAGTCTTCATCCTCCCGGTCGGCCTCATGGGGGACGTCAGCCAATGATGCTCGAGCGAAAGAGGCGGCAAGGCTGCCGCATCAGGAGGCAGTGTCAGCATTCTTCGACAACGGTCGGGGATTTGCTTGATGTGCAAACGAATCGTCCAAAAAGCAAGATGAAAGTTTCAAGATCGACGCTTTATTCATCGCGTTCTGCTTGCGAGAGTCCATTTTCGAGATCTAGCCTGAATCCTCTGCTCGAGTCGAGCGAAATGAGAGCTCGTCGAATTCTCGCGCAAAGCCTGATTTGGAGGGTTGAAGACGCTTCTCCGAGACGGCAGATTCAACTTGAGCCCGATCGAGCAAGATGGTTGCACTACCAGTGTCGTTACGGACGGTGTTGAAGATGAGGCCACAGAAGCATCAGCAAAAAAAATAAATTCTGGTTAGGTATTGCAAGGTTCCCACGAGCATGCATGGCGTCCTCGGCCATGCAGGCTGTCGCCCGACCATGCAAGGTACCCGTAGAATGGCATCGACCCCGGCGCTGTGACCTGTAAGGCT
>JBBPMZ010000127.1:0-23863 GCA_038090575.1 Tylopilus cf. pernanus | reverse complement strand
TCCCTCTTCAAACCAAACCACCACGATAAGAAAGAGCACCCAAAGCCCAAACATGCCTGCTTAACCTAGTTCCCCTGTGAGATACACCTCTTAGACATTGGGAGAGCCTTCCACCTCTTTCTAGAAGGCACCTTCCATGCCAAATTTCTCCCCCCTGCCCTTCCAAACTATATAGTAAAGCACTTTACTGCCCACCCTTTCCAGTGGTCCTAGATCACCCAAGATGGCCCTTCTAAAGGGAAAACCTTTTATGTACCTACCATCCCTATCACATGCATTAAAGATGTAAACAAAGCAAACAGATGGTTGGTCTTCCTCTTCCACAACTTCAAATCACTGCTCCAACCCTCAGCTCTGGATGTAGAAACCAGAAGGGTCCTTCTCCCCTTTGTAAGGTTGTACCAAAACAACATGCTGCTGCACTTTCATGCACAGGGAGTAAAAGCTAAATCTGCCCCAACCAAACCCCTGGCAGAGGGCAAACTGACTGCAGCCTCCTCTTCCCCTCCCAAACCCCCCTCTGTCCACACTTTGGTCACAACAGCAGAAGTTGTAGAACTCCATAAGAAAATCAAGGAACTTCAGGCCCTTATAGCTAGTGCTTAAAAGTCCAGTCCCAACCAGTTTTTTGACCCCCTGACCATGCAATCAGACCAAAACTGGTCCTGATCAGTTTTTTTAGTAGTTATGCAACCAGTTGCCTGAAAGACTGACCCCTAACCCCTAAGCAAATGAGACACATGCTTCCCGTGAGTAATATGGATTATTCTATGGACTCCTAGCTACACATTACTCCTATACACCATAAAGATCGGATCACAGGATCAGTAGATATGACCTATTTTTGGATCAATGTTGATTTAGGGGGTATACTGGCCCAGATTCACTTATAACAATTTACCATGTGGGTTTCATGCTTCCTGTCAGTGGGATCAATTATTCTATACGCTCCTGGCTACATATAATTCCTATAGTGGGGGACATGGGAATCCATTCCTGATGAGATATAAGCATTTCTGGGTCACTTCTCATTTTTGACTGATTTTGAGTGGTATACTGACCCAGATTCACTTATAGCAATTCATCAAGTGACTTTCATGATTCCTATATATGGAGTGAAGTGTTCTACATACTCTTGGATACATCTAATCTCTATAATGTGTAATGTAAAAATATTTTTTGGATGAGAAATGAGCATTTCTAGATTGGATGTCACTTTTTGACATTGAAATATTGATTTTGAGTGATATATGGGCCAAATAAATTCCAATAAATATGGAAAAATCACCAAATATTCCCCTGAATGGTAGTATGGATAAAGGGTGGCTGTGCACCTGTTGCAACTGGTTGCAACCAGTCTTTTACCAGTTGTCACTTCTTCCAAAACCAGGCAACTATAACTGAACTAGTAAAGACTGGTTGTGCACAACTGATATCAATCCAGTTGTGATCAGTTGCAGTCCAGTCCAGTTGCCAGTTTGCACTACCAGTCTGCAACTGGACTTCAAACACTACTTATAGCCACTCTATCCACAAGGTCATCCACCCTCATCTCCACCACTTCATCAGCTGCTCCTATGGAAGTAGCACCCCCCTCTCTACGGCCCCCTTCTCCCTTTTCTCTATCTGTCAACTCAACCATTAGCCACACCTCACATGAGTCTTGGCCCATGTTTCAGGCATCCCTTGATTCCTCCCACAGCCTCTTATAGTTGAAGAACCACATGGATTCATCCATGCTCCTGCTTCTCCACAACTGTATCCCAGATGATGTAGAAAAGGTAGTTGAAATGTACTTCCCTGACTCCTGGTCACTTTATATTGGCTTCAACTTCAATGGAGACGGTCTCTACCAACTCACTCTTAGACATTATTAACATCCATATCAACATCAATCTCACCCCAGCTGACATCAAGGCATCTCTTGAATCTGTGGGAAATGACCACATGGAATAAAAGCACAGAGAGACCCCACAAAACCAGATGTCAAAGCTCAAAAGGGCTAACCACCAACAAAGTTATGTGCTTAGAAGTAGACTGCCACCCTCCTTGCAACTGCCTAGTTCCATACCAGACATCTTTAATATTATCCTCTCTACCTTCAGTACCACTAGTACTCACCAGTTCACATAACTGGGTGGTACTTACCATCTACCAGCTCCTAGGAGCAGATAATTGCAGATCATATGTATCCTGATAGCTATCTAGCACCCTTGTATACATAGTAGGTATAGGCTGACATGGGCTTTGACTTGGCCAATAAACAATGATTTAAATATATATATATAAAACCTAGGTTAGACTTTGGATACCACAAGGCTAGGACTGCTAAGAGCCAATACAACACAATCCTCAATATCTGAGAGACCTGTATTAGAGAGATAGTGTATAACAACCTAGATGAGTTCTGATACATGTTGAATAAAGTGTCAGGGAAAATCAAAAGGCACATAAACTCAAAAAAAGGAAAAACACAGTATCAATGGCACACAAATTGAAACATACAACCATGTTGAAACAACAGCTTCAAAGGAAAAAGAAGTGTAGTGAATAGAAGAAGAAAGAATGTAAAAAATAGATGGAGTAAGTAAAAGATGTTAATTGAGCCAGTTACAATACAGCAAGGGGACTAAAACAGTAAATCTTGCACAGCAGATAAGTTCAAGCATGCAATCTTCAAGGGCTGTGATTCAATATTCCCAATAGCATTCAATGAACTTTATTGTCTTAACTAGCTGCTTGTCAAAGGAGTTTCCAATAGTTTCAGTAATATAATATGATCTCAACTATATCAGATGCAACAGAGCTTTCACCATTGACTTGGCACTATGCACCTGGTTGGATATAAAGTTGAAAAAGTGTACTCTTGTAAATTGAGACAGTCTTAGTACACTACATTGCATGACAAGAACAATACTTTACTTATGAGACAAAAAAAACTCAAGCAATGTAGAATCAGTGTATAAAATTGAGATTCACATTTTGTTTCAGCTGCTGCTTGATTCCCTATTGCTTGGCTTTGGCATTGTGTTTCCCCTCCAATGAAATATAATGATGTGAAAAAGGCAACAATACAAGTTGTTTGTGCAATAATCATTTTCACCAATGAAAATACCACAATCTCACCAATAAGAGTAATAAGGCTATGGAGAAAGGAAGGAAATGTCTACAAAAAATCAGTCATGATATTCTCACTAGTAATATCAAGACAATTGTGACATACTAAAATCCATGGAAAGTTCTGCTGGAATTTATAGCAATAAGCTTGCATAACAGTGGGATTGTCTGTGCTATGCTTATCTATGACTCCTTATCATACAATAGCACCTCAATATCACATATGCCTTCACCATTTTCTCATAATTCTTTTTATGTATCTTATCAAAGTATGTACAAATATATAATTTTCTATAATTTTTCACATATTTACTTATATTTATACCTTGTAGTGTTTCTGTTTAGGTGAGTACATCATTTTATACATGAAATTTATTGATTCTGATAATAGTCTAAAATAGCTACTTAAACTCTATACCTTGGCACTAGGTATGTTTACTCTTTCTTTTCTCACATGTCTTTTCATTGTATCTTGAAGTAGGTGATTCCTGTTCAGATGAACAGGTTAAAGTCTTTTTATATGAAACTTATTGATTCTGATAATAGTCTGATAGCTACTAAACTTTGTACTCTGATACTTAGGTATGTTTACTCTTCTTTGCCCACATATGGATATATACTTACCATTTATGATCTAAAGTAGGTGATTTCTATTCTTTTTAGGGTCATGGAATTGGAGGTCATAACTCTAAGTCTCAGAGTTACTTGGAGTCAGACAAGAATTGGCTTCAACTTATGTGTTGGGCCTTTATTGTAAATTGTGCCTTGGTATATTGGGATGTGAAGTTAGACTTGACACTTAAAGAGTAAAGTCAAGTGTAATGAGAAAATAAGGATAGACTGTCAAGGTCATTCAAATATATTCTAGTATTTGAGTATATTTACAATGCTTATTATTTTCTCACATGTATAAATACTACATTTATATCTTGGAGTAGATGATTTCTGTTTAGATGAGTAAATCATTTTATATATGAAATTCATATTTTTGATAATTGTCTGCTGATAGCTGCTTAAACTCTTACCCTATGATTAGATATGTTTTACTTATTCTTTGCTAATATGTTAATTTTATTTATATCTTGGATACTTATATGATGGCTATTACCTATATTGACATGACAACTTGACTAGTAATATAATTAGCAGTGGACTTGGACCCTGCCTGCTACTGCCTGACTGTGAGAAATTGAATGATGCTTAGCAAATGTGGGGCATGGTTGCTACTAACACAACATTCTCAAGTTGTTGTGCAAGCTGAGAAGACTGCTGAAACAACCAAACCTTTACAGGCTTAAGTTATTTGTAGAAGGACAATAAAAGCAAGTCAAGAGATCTAGAGGTTTGGGAAAACTCCAGGGAGGACAAGACTGGGTCCTTCTGGGAGCTGGGAGGGTCCCTTATATACTATTCTACTGTTTGTACAGGTGTATGGTAAATCTACAGATATGCTATGCTATAAGACAAGGGTTCTGGATGGGCTGAGGGTTTAGAAATCCAGGCTGCATAGCCATAGAATGTATCTGGATCATAGGGAGTCTGGCCAAGGCATGAGAAGAGGTAAACATGAGGAGAACATGTGTAGGGTAGGCATGAGGCAGACATGTGTGAAATGAAATGACATACATGAGTCTAGAGTGGTTTGAGGGTTTTTATAGTCTAGACTGGTGAAGGGTTAATGGGTCTGGACCATAGCCAGGCCTAGGCCAGTGTAGAATAGTCTGGTTCGCATGGATGAAGTCAAATAGAGGCTAATTATGCGAACAAAGTATAATTTAGGCTTATAGCAAGCCTAAATGGCAATGAAAAAATATGGGAGAATAGCTATAAAATAGAGTGATTAGAATAGTATTATTGAGAGAGCACCAATGGTTAGAGTATGGTGGTGGTCAGCAAGGTGTTATCAAGGTGTTAGCAAGGATGTCAGCAGAGTGGTCAGCCAGGTTTAGAGTGATTGTAACAACTGCCTCAACCAGGACAGACAAATGGCACACAGTCTGTAATGACACCAGTCCAGTCTGGTTTTTTGGCCACTGTTCTGACCAGGCAACCAGACCAGAACTGGTCCTAAATAGTATTTTTATTGATTGTAACCAGTTACAACCAGTTACTTGGCATAGACCAGTTCATAGCCCCTGACCACATGGGAATCATGGTTCACAGAAATACTAAACATTATTCTACATACAATTAGCTACAAATTACTCCTACAGATCATTAAAATCCAATAACAGCATCAATAGTTGTCATTTCTGGATCAGATGTTTTTTTATGACTAATATACCTATCCTGGAGTCACTTATATAAAATCATATAGTGAGTATCAGGCTTTCTAGTGGTGAGATGAATTATTCTATGCAGTGATAACTACATTTTATCTCTATAGTAGAAGGAGGAGTAACCTCAAATTGACTGAGATAAAAATATTTTCTGTATGATATATGAATTATTGACATAAAAAAGTGGATTTTGAGTGACACAACGGCGTTTGCAATCTTTAGGACAGACCTAAACGTTAGTCCCAACGTGAATCACAAACATAAAGTTTATATTACTGTTTGAGCACGAACGAAATTTCAAGTTGGCTCTAAGTTCCAGATGGGTGCTGAATCTTCAAGTATGTGCGCACGTGTGGACATGTTGCAAACGTGAAGACAGACTTTAAGTTTGTGCCGGGTGCAAATGATTGCGACAACTTGAAGTTTGGGTTTTCTGTGTGTTCACTGTTGAATCTTTAAGTTTGGTCTGAGTGTGCACATGAGTCCAAACATAATGTGTAGACGAGCATTTAATACATGGTCTAAACTTAAAGTTTGGACTAGTCACAAACTTGATTAATAAACTTAAAATTTAAGATGGGTCTAAATGTAGTGGGCGATGTTGTCGCCCACATCATCCACACATCGGGCATCTGCGTCAAACTGAGTGGGCAGGCACATGTCACCCGATCCCACTACTGTCAGATGAAGACTGGGCTGAGATGATCCATAACATAAGTCTGTCTTCACATTTGCAACACGTCCACACGTGCGCACATACTCGAAGATTCGGCACCCATCTGGAACTCAGAGCCAACTTGAAATTTCGTTCGTGCTCAAACAGTAATATAAACTTTATGTTTGTGATTCACGTTGGGACTAACATTTAGGTCTGTCCTAAAGATTGCAAACGCTGTTCTGTGATAGACGACTCTAATAATGCCCCATATGGTAGTGTGATAGGGGGTGGCTATGCACTGGTTGCAACTAGTTGTAACCATGTGACCAGTTGCTGGATCAGCTGCCAGATCTGGCAACTACAACTACAACTGGTCAGCAACTGAGGCAACCAGTAACTGCAGTCCAGTTGCAAATCAGTTGTGGTCCGGTCCAGTTGCCAGTCTTTTCAACAGTCCTAGAATGGACCTTAAAACACTAGACACACAGACACTGTGACCAGACTTGCTCATGGCTTATAGCATATTGTCATGGTAGAAGAAAGCTGTTTCCTGCATTGTAAAAGTATAGATAGAAGTAGCAAGATTGTGGCCGAGTCCTCATATCTGAGAAACAAGCAAGACAAAGAAGGCTGTGAAGCTTCCCACTGGTTGCTCACTGGTTGAAAAACAAGCTGAGGGAACATGGGACATCATTAGTGTTGAGTCTGTCCCCAAAGTTGAGCTGAAAACAAGGAGGTGCTTTGTGAAAATGGCAATTTATGGACTGAGTCTGTTGTACAGTGACTCCAAAAACTGTTCTGTACACCAGCAAACTGATTATGGGGGAGTGCTTGCATATCTCTCTCAATCTGAAGTAATGCTCAGGATCCTGAAGCTGAACTAATGAGCAGGAGAAGCTTGTATGAATTTTGATGGAGTGTAAGTGGATTAGTGATAGGTTTAGGCCTGGCTATGGTCCAGACCCATCAACCCTTGACTAGTCTAGACTATACAATCTCTCAAACCACTCTAGAGTCACAGTATGTCATGTTTACCTTCCCCTATGCCTTGGCCACGCTCTCTATGATGCAGATACATTCCATGGCTATGCAGCCTGGATTCCTAAACCCTCAACCCATTCAGAACCCTTGTTTCATAGCATAGTATATCTATAGATTTATCATATACCTGTACAAACAGTAAAATAGTATATAAGGGACCCTCTCAGTATATAGCCCTGGCAGAAAATGAACAAGCAGGCCAATTTTCAATTGGTCTACAGCCAATCAACACATGATATGTTCGCAGACAATACTATATATTACATGTCACTAACAACTTGGACTCTAGCCACCAGGGGGGGTAGGAAATGTCCAACTCATCATCATGGGGCTCAGTGAGTCAATGCCACCCAAATCTAATGTATCTGTAGACAGGGAGGGAACTAGCACCGCTAGGAGAGTGCTGTGTCAGCATTTGAGCTTCTAACTTGGCCTCCACTGTCAAGATGTAGAAGAAAGATTCCATGTCATGGTGGACTTAATGCACCACTAGGGTGCCAGCTCCTACATGGCTGAGCTCCACAGTCATCTACACCCACATACCCTAGTAAAAATGAGACAGATTAAACAAATAGTTGAATTGATCACATACCATGCACTGAAGTGGGCTCATATCAACTGATGAGGTAGAATCACTTTGGAGTGGTTTATCTGCCATGGGAATGACAATATTGTGGGTCAGAAAATTACACTCCAACTTATTTACACTTATACATACATTTCAACTAAGTCTGGGAAAAGCAAGGTCAGGAAAAGTGTATAAGTGTACAAAAGGTAGGTCTCTATCTTGTTGTTAACTTATTTCTGCTTATTCTACTTGGATATTCAGACCATACCAGGAAAAAAAAGTTTGTAAGGGCATCAAGCTGATATCACTATCATGATAGTACACACAGGTAACAAAAGCATTAAAAGTGTAGACCAAGCAGCACAAGCACAACAGTCAGAATAGAGCTTAGAACAAGGAGTAGCAGTGTAACAAAGCATGATAATGACATAGAATGGTAGCAAAAAAATTAATGAGTAGGAGCCCAAATGTTGAAGCAGATTTTGAGCAGAAAAAACAGCAGAAAATGCATAATGGAGAAAATGTTAGGGGGAGTGGGAACTTGACATCAACTTCACACAGGATGGGTGAACAAGACACTAGAAATAGGTATTTGTGAAAGTTTATCGGTAACACTAATCTAACAAGCAATGGCATGAAATGAGAAGCTCACACAGAGTTCACAAAAGTGGGTTCACTGGTTATATCATCCTAATCTCACAGAGTGCTCTTCATACCCCTCAGCTTTCAAGCAGCTTTAAACACAGATACTCAAAACATGGGGCCCCTGGCTAGGGTAAGCGGCAGTGTCATTGTCCCAATTAATAACAGAGAGCTGGAATGGCCTAGGAGCCTGATTTGTCAACCAGTTTGTTTGTTAAGGACCTTTGGAAGGATGTTCTTGTTCTTGCCATCTGCGTTTTCAGCTCCTTGTGCTAGAATATCTTCAACAACAGTGTCACCCTTGACAATCATGTTGACAACATGCTCAAGCTGATTCAAACTAATTAGTGATGAGAGAATGGAAAGAGGACAATTATACCACAGCTGCAGCAATAGCTATGACCGTTTCCCCTGCTCTCTGGTATGTCCCAACCAGGAATATCCATGATGCTCACATGTCAGCAAGATGAGTTCACACAATCAACTCATAAAGAAATGGGGACCAAAAGACACCTTCTGGCTCTAACTTATCTAGATCTTTTTGTAGGACACAGTGTTCACTCTAGAGATAGGTTGTCTCTTCTTGAATGTTGACATTGTCATCAAGTTTCCCAAAGTAGTCTAATTAATCATCATCATGAGGGCAGTGGAACCAATTTTCACTGTGCCACTCGCTCAACTGCTGGCTGGTCTGCAAATATGAGCATATACAACTATGACTTAATATATACTTAACACATACCACACAAAAAACAGAGCCACAGTGTAGTCGTGACACAATACTTGACATCAGTATTGAAGACTTTTTACAATGCTGCCAGTTTGTGATTTGAGGCACACTCTATATGTTGTCCTGCTATATACCAGAGTGTCGCCATTGAGATAAATGCCTGGACCAGCAGTGGTTGACAAGAATGTGGACGGACATCTTTGTTATAATAGCCAGTCACTTCTTCACAACTTCAATGATATAGCCATCTTTATCATACATGTGGTCCAGAGAGCTCTGTGTGAAAGTACTAGGTCTTAGGGCAGTGTCTGAGTTTGGAGCAAAGTAAAAGCCCAAGAAGATCATGCATGACATAGGGTCCACCTTGACTTTCACTTTCTTCTGTGATGACGCTTCATTCAAGTTGGATTGTCAATTGGGGGTCTGCATGTATCCATGTAGCATTTTCTGGGACAATGAGTCTCACTAATACCTGCCCCTTTGGTTACTCATCCCATCAACTCATCAACATCCATGAGATCGTGTATGGACCATCACCTGTACACAGTCAGGAACCACCTCAGTATTTGACTTGCGCTTCAACTGGGTGGATGGTAGGATCTCCAAGTCATTGACATCAACATTGGGGGCAATCTGGAATAGTTACCATGGTAGATGTACTGTCATCAACCTTCTGGTGTGACGCTGACTGGGAGGCAGCATCTCCAAGTCACTTTCATCGGGAACAACCTAGAACATTATCATGGTGGACATACTGTAACCAGCTATTTGGTATGAAGCTGACTAGGAGGTGACATCTTCAAGTCATTCATGTCAACATTGGGAAGGTAGCTCTAAGTCATCCATGTCAATGTTGGGAAAATCTGGAATAGGTTACATACAGTTTAAATAAATCCAGCATAATGATGAATGTACCACCCTCTGCCATTTTATTGAGGTTGACTGGGAAGTGGTATTCTACAAGTTGCATCCTCATCAATATCAGGAGTGGTCTGAAAAAGCTTAATATAGAAGGACATCTGGCACGATGATCGATGTACCACAACTAGTTGTCTAATGCTATGACATTGCTCAACATTGGAAGCAGCCTAGATACATGTCATTAGTCTAGACTCAAAGTGAGAGAATCATGAAAAACATACCAGCATGTTCCATTTTGTGCCCAATCTGTGTTTCATAGTCACCTCCCTCTCCACTGCTTTGGTAACAGTGTCATCAAATATCTTGTCCGATAGCAGGTTGTCCGCAGAGTAGTTTTGGGGGTATCGGTAGATTATATTAGCATGGAATTGTGAGCGGATAAATTGGCCATAATCAATGGGAAAATGGGAGATGGGGGACATGTGGACATCAGCAACCCATGTCTTCACTTGGCCACCTTGGACTGAGAGTTTCTCGCTCGCTCTGATGTTTAGCACAAGATTAAAGAAAAACAGAGTTGCCTTGGTGAGTGACAACATGATTGCATATGCCCTGAGGACACTTACTCAGCAGCTGAAGTAGTAAATTGCGGATGTGGCAAGTTTTCCAGCCTCAGGTGAGTTTCTATTGTGGCATCAGCATGAAAAAGTAGAAGCGCACCAAGTTTGGCCTTTCAATTCATCGTGTTTTGGCCATGGCTACCAGGCTTAGCTGCTTTAACCTTCCCCTCAGGTACCTTCTGCTGGTGGTGAGCCATGCAGAAATGGGTAGGTGAGTGTTGTGGCATACCTCTGTGTTCATTTCACCTATCTTCACTTCCCCTCCATCTTTGTTTTCCCTTTTCATAAAAATGAATGGGGCTAAGGTTGAGGAGGATCTTTCCCTTCTTTGCCTTGGCCTCCTTCACCTTCTTGACATTGAGATCCATCTTGGACAGGAGTTGTTTGCCTTTATCAATAGCCTTCTCCTTGGCAGCTTTGGCCGCTATGATGCACGGGTTGTCAGCACTGCTGCCTTGGCTTTGGTATGTCGCTTCTGAACAGTACCTGTCTCAAAAAGTATCTAAGTGAGCATTAGCTGGCCCTGCAGCTTCAGGGGGAGGTAATTGACTCGACATGTCGGAGAAACTGGAAGAACAATGGATAAGTAGAAGAAACTACCATGATAGAAAATTCAAAGATCTTCCGAAATTTGTATGTGTATCCAAGTCAGTGTTACCACCAAGCCTCTCTCCTCCACACTCACCAATATGCACTAATACCTATGACACAAGGTCATTAATGCTACTACAATTGTCAGAGATATCAAGGGGCGGAGCATCACTGCGAGCTACTTAGGTGATGTACCCAACATCGACCCTCTTGAATGGATACAACAGAAGTATGACATGTGGTACCATGATCCCTGTGAAGTGGTCCACAAAATTCTTAAGAATCTGAGTTTCAAAAATGACATGTTAAAAAAAAAGGGACCAAAAGTGTATCAAAAGCGTAGTACTTTAGTGTACGAAAAAGTGGATCAAAAGTGTAGTAAAAGTAAGCACCTGAGTGTACAAAAAAGCAGACGAGAAGTGTGATAAAAGTGTGGTGGGCATGTGTACAAAAAAGCGGACCAAAAGTGCATTGAAAGTATAGTACCTGAGTGTACAAAAATGGACCAAAAGTGTAGTAAAAGCGTAATGGCTAAGTGTACAAAAAAGCGGACCATGAGTGTAGTAAAAGTGTAGTAGCTAAGTGTACAAGAAAGCGAACAACTCTCAATCTCTACTGCCAGTTGTAGTGATAGAGTAGCTTGTCCTTCCTTGCAGATGGCTGGGATGGTTATGCCAGTCAGCAACCAAAAAATATCATGTGAGTCCTCAGATCAGAGGAAACTCAAGCATCACATGAATCAATAATTGTATGCTGGCACATGCTGCCTTATATAAACAATGTATATATCTTGTTTTCATGTCTTTATCTACTGATCTGTCTTGCTTACAGCTGTCACCATCTTGTTGTTTGTAGTCATGAATAACCCTTTACTCTGGCAATGATAAGGTGCTGCCATCTTTATATCTGGTGCAGAAAAGAAGAGCCAAAGTTTAAATGCTGACACACTCTTCACAACATTCCATATGCTACACTGAAGAGATAGTCTATGATGGTAAAGAGCTTTTCTGTCATTACGAGTATGATGTACCATTGAGTAGTGCCTACAATGATATCTTTTTAGATTAAATATGGAATAATATCTGAAGACCTATGCATATGTTGATGATATTCATGAAGACTATATTATATATATATGAAAAGCTCAGCACAGATATTATATCATGAGATTAAAAAAGATTATTACACAGTAACCTTACACCCAAAGCAATACTCAAATTCAGGATATAAGTTGTGAAATGTCTGTGGTTATCATAATACATACAAGGTTAGCAGAGTGAGTGGATGCTTGTTGAGCTCATTCATGATGGTTTTGTTGACATTGGGTGGGATGGACTACTTGCTTGAGTGCCAGCACAGTACCCGGCCTAACCAATCTCTTGACAGCATCCCAACTGCTTTTTCCTTCAATAACAATTCTATCACAGCTCTGGTAGGTAGCCAGATATCTGGTGAGGATTGGGATAGGGTTCAGCAAGAGACAAGCACTCTACTTCACAATGTTGCATCGAAGGTAAGCTGGCCATGAAAGCAAGAGTGCAAGGTGACTTCAGACTCAAGTGAAGATGCAGTCGGAGGCAATGATGTGGGCACAGACATAGGCCAGGAGAGGGCATCTATTGCCATGAACACCAGCTGCTATCCATCGATTCATTGCTACATCACATGGATAATTCTCAGTTTACTGACTCTTGCACAAGACCCATCACAGACATATACTAGCATGCAGTGCTGCTTCCAACAAAGCTCACCTAACACAAAATAGATACCCTTTACAGGAGGTCAATAGTGGTGTTAATTGCACTTCATGAACAGGTGGATGTACACAGAAGCAAGGAGAGAACAAATGGCCAAGTGGGGTGCTACAAGCAATATAATTGATAAAATGAAGTTATCACTACAGGTGACTGATGTGATGATGGAACTACTGGAATTGTGGTGATGGGATTGTGGGCTGGCATGTAGATTAGCCAATACGTTACACGAATTTGTGTAGTACACAGCAGTCATTGTTTACTATGCTCATTTCTATATCATGTATGTTTACTGTCAGTGACAACCAAATTCCTAATTATAGGCATGAATGTATACAAATACATAGGCAAACAGAAGTAAATGTATAGCTGAATATAAAGTTTTATGTGTGGTCAAATTTAGAGAGGGAAACTTGAATAGCATCAAATGTGGAGATTGAATATAGGGGTTGAATATGAGGGTCAAATGTAGAGTCAAATAGAGTCAAATATGGTGGGGGTCAAATATAGAATTGAATATAAAATTGAATATAGGGATTTGAATATAGAGTCAAAGATAATATGGTGGTTGAATCTATAATCAAATATAATATAGTTGTTGAATATAAAATCAAATATAGAATTGAATATGGGGGTCTAATATAAAGTCGAATATAGTGCAGAATTCTGCTATATTCAATTCAGTGACAAATATTTTATTGAGCCATGGCACTAGTGATTCTCTAGTTGTGTGTAATCACACACTCATGTTGCCCCTAGCTCACTGGCTACCCTATGTGTAAATTCCATGAGCCCAACCAGGATGTAATAAGTCTGAATGCCCCTTCATCTCCTGCCATGCCTGGTCATCACGCTACATATGTAAATGCATCTGAGGCATTTTGAGGGAAATAACCTGTAATCCTGGAATTACCAGGAGATATATCCACCAGAATTATTTTTTGTCACTGATTACTGCAGGAATCAGGCTTAGTCAAATATAGTACACACTCAGGGCTAGATGCTGACACCAGGATCCAGTTGATCAACCAAGAAAGTATTGAGATATAGCCATTTCTGGGTTATATGTTATAGATCAGATCTATAGAATGATCATATGGTGTAAAAATTCAAAATAAATTCCTGAAATTCTGGAAAATTTGAGCTAAGTACGAAAAAATCAGGGTTTTCAGGGGGTGTCATTGGTTGCACACCGGTCTTTTTGTGGTTTTTTGATTTTTAAGAAAACTACAAAGACCAGACCACTTAGGACTGGTCCTAATCAGTTCAGTTCAGTTTGGTTGCAGTTTTTGAGCAGTCCTAGGACTGGATCTTTCAACACATTACCAGAGAGACATGTCAACAACCTTGCACATCCTATCCTGTTGGGCCTTATCATTGATTTTTTTATACTAGTTCTACTTCAGTCAGTAAACTATTTCTGAGGTATTTTCTAGAGAGGTTCCAAGAGTTACAGTAGCAATTGCTGCGACAACAGTTTGTGCTTTTTGTTCTTATTCATTTACTCACAGCTCAAGGTAGCACTCAACAAGATTGCCTTCAAGTTGGATCAGGACACAACTTTTGGGTCAATATCTACATACTGGTCTTTGCTCAAATTCTCAGTTTAATGAGTAAGTGTGCCATGCCAAGACAAAGGCTCTATGTGAGAGGCAGGCTGAACTTAGCACGTGTATTTTTTTGTATCACAGGTACCAATAACACTGACATATGCCATTAATGGCATGGTTAATCAAGAATCTGTGGCAGGTGGGATATGGCTTTGATGTCTGCCTTGACTAATCAGTACTATTGTGCTACTCTGCTCAAGTTATACTGTGTCCCATTCTATTGAATTCAATAGCATGATGTGATTTTCTATGACTTGTCAATGTCTCTGGATGACTACTATATTGTAGTTCTGTTCAACAATGTATTTAATTAGGTGTAGTCCATGACAGTTTGTGCAACTCTATTCAACACTGGGTTTCACATGTCCCAATATAGAACAGAATATGGCCAGACTATAAGTCATTGTCCAGATTTAGACAGTTGGGAATCTTGCTATAGTATTCTGTAGATTCTGTGAGGCTGGCCTATCCTATCTAGTTGTGTCTAGGAAGGGTGTTGGTTTGCTAATATATATGCACATTGTGAGTAATGTTCCAGCTCCTTCTGGTGTACCACAAGCATGTCCACCCCTATTCGTACAGTAGAGCAAGAAATTGTACTGTGTCATCTTGTCATCCCTATTCTACACATACACAACTTAAGTTGCAGTCATGCTCTTTTCATAATCCAGATTGAAATTGTTATGCTTTCACATGATGTGAGGTTTTTCTTGGAAGTCCACTTATTCTTTCTAATAATCAATGTAGCTTCATGAATTTTCAGATAGTATTCTTGATATCTTCAAAGACAATGGCATCTTTGATACCCCTGCCATTCCCCTCCTTGAGGGTCAACAACTCACAACTCATGTGTTACCTGAGTGAATTTGATTGCACTTGGTATTTTACCCTTTCATGTTCAAATGGTTCTAAAGTTGTAGAAGATTAGCTTCACATTCACCAAATGATACAGGAAGGGTCACTAGTGCCCACCATGTCAAGACGTCTGGTTTAGTCTTTCTCTTGATGAGAAGAACCACAAAAGCTAAATTCAGTACACATATCTACATTTTCAAATGCTCAAGCCAGGAAACCATAGCAAAGCAAGTTCACAATAACTATACATCCACTTTGATAACAGCTAGAATCATTGTTTCTGTTACAACTTCTTGATTCCTTTGATTCCTTACCTATATCATTCTCTTTCATTCACTCCATAGCTCTTTCTTGGACTCATGTTGTAACTGTCTCAGCCCTGTTAAGACCTTATCGTCGCTGACTTACTAATTTCATTGCTCCTGTTCCACCCGCAGTAGTTTAGTCATTCTTTCTTCGTCAGGATCCGCTCCCTTCGCATATTGATGATGTGTCTCCTTCTCTTTTGGTCCTATTATATTAGTTCTGCTTTTCGCCCGGACCACCCCTTGGTACTATATGAAGCCATGTTCCCCACCGTGTAACCCTAGCTTAGATCTACTTGACAATACACCCTGTCTGGTATTTCCTTGAACTCTAATCACTTGTTCCAAGCTCCAAGCACCTTCGAACCCTTGAACCCTGACTCCCTCCAGATAGACTTGGAGGTTCCTTGACCCTCTTCACAAGTAGCGGACTCACAGTGGTTATTTGAGGTATCGCAGCTGTGCAGTGACCCTTGTTGTATGAGTCATCACTTGGTTCTACCTGAAGCAAGCGTACAGTTTCACAGTGGCTGAGGTGTAATGGAAAGGTGCTGTAGTTACTGGGGGTGAATTCTTGCAACTCTATTCTAGACAACATGACTAGATATGATAAAATATATTAGATTGCACAGTGTCCAAGTGTTCAAGTTGGGTCATACCTGTGTCTTTGAGCACATTGAAGCTGTGCCTAGTGAATATCAATGTATCAAAGTAAAATTGACCAGCATCAGGAAAACCCTCCTGTTACGATTTCTTGGTTTTCTTTCTATGTCACTTCACCCCTTTTGCTCTCTTTCTTTGGACTTGCATCTTAACTGTTTAAGCCCTGTTAGGACCTTATCATCGCTGGCTTACTAATTCCACCGCTTCCTGTCACATCCATAGTACTTTTAGTCATTTCCCCTTTATCAGAGTCCGCTCTCCTCACATAAGGATGATGCATACTCCTTCCTTTTTGGTCCCATTGTGTTTATTCAGCTCTTCGCCTGGGCCACCTCTTTCATCAATCATATATAAACCTATGCTCTCCATCCTGTAACTCCAGCTTAGATCTACTCAACAATACACCTTGTCTTGTACCCTCTCAAAATCCTCTGATCGCTTGCCTCAAGCTCCAAGCATCTTCAACCCCACGAACCCTTGACTTCCTCCAGACAGACTTGAAGGTCCCTTGACCCTCTTTACAACTAGTGGACTGACTCCCAGTGGTTGTTTGAGGTATTGCAGCTGCGCAGTGACCCTTGTTGTACGAGTCAATGCTTGGTCCTACCCAGAGCAGGTGTAACACCTCCCCACTGATAATTATCAGGATTTAAAAGTATTTTATATTTTTCTGTGTAATTTTTAGTTTTATTTGAATTTTTAGACTTTTTCAATATATTGTATGCTAGAATTGACATATTCACTTAATTGATGATAATTACCCATATTATCAACTATTTATAACATTTCATAGCACTACTTTTATATTTTATTCAAAAAGCCAATGTATAAAAGAGTGTCATATACTATTTCTCCCAACTTCTAGCTTACTCTGACATTTCTGATCAACTCCTAGATTCTCTGCTCAACTCCATGATATCTGTGTACTCTAATGTTACTCTGACATTTTCTCCATTTGTCCTAGTTCTGATTTGTAAGTACTTTGATACCTGTGTTCACATAGGAGCACAGCTCTAGCATTCACATATCTGATTTCCTTCAGTTGCTCATTCTTCATCTTACTCAGTCTTACTCAGCTCTTGTATAGCTTTAGTAATCTCTACCTTTCTATAAGTATATAAATTGTAGTTACTTCCCTGTAACTTTAGCTTGATTATCAACTTAGATATTTTATGATTCCTCTCTAATCTTGTTGCTCTTTACTCTGAACTCCCTCCAAACTCCTCCAAACTCCATCTCTGAAATATTAGGATATGACACTAGCAAGGGGGTAGCACATAAGCTGAACCCAATGTTCTTGTCCTGATCTCCAGAGCTCCGAAAGCCCCTATTTATTGGAGTTCACACTGGAGGTCAGCACGATCTTAACAAAGAGTATAGTAAAAGTATACTAGTGTAGTCAAGTGTAATGAAGTATAGTAATCAAGTGTACAAAAAAAGCAGATCAAAGTATATGTAGTATCCTAGTGTTAAAAAAAGCAGACCAAAAGTGTATTAAAAGTGTAGTATCTTAGTGTACAAAAAAGTAAATCAAAAGTGTAGTAAATGTAAGTACCTAAGTGTACCAAAAAGTGGACCAAAAGTGTAGTAACAGTGTAGTAGCTAAGTGTACAAAAAAGCGGACCAAAAGTATAGTAAAAGTGTAGTATCTAAGTGTATAAAAAAGTGGACCAAAGTGTAGTAAAAGTATAGTGCTCAAGTGTACAAAAAAGTGGACTAAAAGTGTAGTAAAAGTGTAGTACTCAAGTGTACAAAAAAGTGGACTAAAGTGTAGTAAAAGTGTAGTGCTAAAGTGTACAAAAAAGCATACAAAAAAGCATACTATCATAACTGTCATGCTGCATCATTGTGCTCACATATGTTGTATCATCATAGAGTTCAAATCATGTCAGTAGAGTCTGGTGGTATGATGAGAGTGGCATCATGTGAGAGGGTAGTAGGTGAGGTATGTTGTTGTCATTATGAAGGGAAAGGAGGGCAGGGTGTGGGCACAGGGCACAAGAGTACAAAGTTGAGATGTGAGGGTGAGGAAGGAGATCTTATGAGTGGTAGCCAACTCGCAATGTAAGTAGATGTATAGGCATCATGGTGTTGTCTGTTGTAGAGTCCACTATGAAAGGAAAGAATACAGTGGTCCAAGGACAAGGGTGAGGCAGACTCCTAAGGGAGGACTATGAGTTCTACAATGCAAATTATGATTTGTTGTCAAGACAGTGAATTCAGGACTACAATTATAAGAAATGATCTTATTTGAGTTGAAACCTTGAGTGTAAAACATGGTCCTTCAGTGTAAGGCTTTGCGATGTGGATTCAAGTAATGTTTTATAATATCACCAACACTAAGCTGTTACAACCATAATGAGCACCCCTTCAAGTGCCATATACTGTCCTCTTGATTTGTTTCTCTTTTCATCATCTCTAAGTCTCATTTCTTGTCATTGTCCACCTGACATTGCCTTGCACTCTTCATAGAACATGATCTTCAACTTGCCAACTACCATGCAAATTAGTATCTAACCACAACTCATTCCAAGTAAAACATGAAAGCATTCTTTCAAGTTCTCAATTGTTGTATATCTGCCTGTCATGTTCATCTCTCTCACAACTCCTACAGATATTTCCATCAACTCAGCCATATAACAGTTTCCTTCATTAGCTATTCCAACTCTTCTTCAGGCGTCAATGGCAACTCGAAAGCAGGCTGTGATCCAGGAGGGCTGTCCATCATGACAATATTTAAGCTGGTATCTGCATCATGGTTGTCTCTGATATGGGTGCTCGTACCGTCACCATCATCCTCATTGTTCAATGAGTTGTTATCCCTATCCAAGTCCCCACTAGCATTCCCGTCACTATCACTGCTGTGAGTGTTGTCGCTGATGACATGGCTATGTGTGGTATTCCTGTGTTTCCCATTGGCCAACGAGGTTGCAGTTGTGCTACCCTTTTTGACAGGTTCATGTTTGTGTTTCTTGGACATTTCTTGATCATCTTCGTAGTGTTTTAAAGTCCAGTTGCAAACTGGTGGCACAACTGGCAACTGGACTGGACCAGGACTGATGGCAACTGAACTGCAACTGCCTAGCTGCAACCAGTTACCATCAGTTCAGTTGCCAGTTTCTTGGCTCAGAGGTTTTAGGTAGGACTGGCAAAAGACCGGTCGCAACCGGTCTTTTACAAAGACTTGCACCATACATTGCTACTCGGACAACCATACCAACAATGGACAACTACAAATTTAAAGTTCAACTACCTCATCCAGTGCATCCCAGTCTGCCAACTCTTTATCCTGGATAAGAAGCTGTTTAAATACCTCTAAATTCACCTTCTCGACAGTCAATGAATTGAGCAAGGCAACATCTACAATGTGATCTTGCCATGCATGCTTCAAGATTTGTAGGTGTTCAAATTTCTCTGAATCCAGACAAGATTGGTGGTCAGTGGCAATCTCTGTGCCAGCAGAGAAGAGCTGCTTGCAAGGTACAGAAGTTGCTGGAATGGCGCAAATATCCTTGGCAACACATGCAAGAGTTGGATATTCTTTCACATGCAACTGGTACATTAATTAGAACACAGAGAAATTCAAAACTGAGATGAAAAAATATCATATCGCCCACTATGAAACAATGTCAAGATCCTTGTTGACATCTGTTGGCAGGTCATTCAGATAGTACCAAAGTTCTTCCTTCCATCCGCCATTATTGACATTAGTTGACTATTGAAGAAGCTAATAGCAATGGTGATCGTAGTCAGACTCAAGTGACTGCACAACAGACCTTTCTTCTTCATCATCATCATCTTCGTAGCAGATGATGTCGTTGTGTCAGGTTCTTTTTGTTCCTCCTAATAATTCTCTACCATTGCTTCAACAATCTTCAATGCGTCATCCCACCAGTCCCTTGTGTACGGGTTGCCAGCTGCTAGCTCCTGCTTCTGTTCTTCATGACCGCCCCAGGTCATCTCAATATACGTTAGCTTGTAGTACGGGTATAACACTGAAATACGAGTGCTCAGTAACATACCACACAATGAGATAGACTTACCAAGCACCAAAACGTATACATCCTTTTCATCAAACTTATGGTAGTACTTCCGTAGTTTCTCCAGACCACAATTGATGGTGTCTGCATATACTCCATATCTTTTTGTGGCCTGTTTCTCCTCCCAAGTGGTTTGTAGCTCTTCGAACATAGGGATGGCATGCCAGAGGACCGGATGAGCTGGACTTGAGAAAAGGTGTTGGATCTTGTTGGTGTTAGACACAACAGACCGCAGGTCATTGACATGCTCCCAGTCCGATGGCTTGATAGCAAATTTTGCCCAGGAAATTTTCTTAATGGGTTGACCAGGGTATCTGATTGTAGTGATCGGGCCAAAAAGCTCGTCAACAGAGTTGATGAACATATTGATAGCCTGTGTGTGATGTCAGTAAAAATGCGATGATAATACATGAAATTCACTTACCATTCGCAAATTGTATGACTGAGAAAGCATTCCGTCCACCATTTCCCAGTGCATGTTGCTATGGAGAGGGATCTTCAAGGGGACCTCCATCCTGCACTCAAGTTGGAGGTGCTCGAAGTATGCCAGACATTGACCAGAAGCTTGGATCTTGATGGCGAGGGTTTGGATAGAGGCAATGATGTTGAGAGAACTGTTGAGGACTTTGTTTTCTGGTAGCATTGGGTTGAACTCCCAGATGGCAGTGGTCGTCTCCACGTGAGCAATTTTGGTGACAGCTCCCATGAATGCGGTGACAGCAAGGTTGACGATGTGAGCAAGACATGGGAGGCGGTGTTGGTCGGCGTTGAAGGAGTAGACTTGATGAGAGTAGAGGGACTGCTCGATGTACTGGCAAGTTGAGTCATTATTGCTGGTGTTGTCAGCAGTTACACAGAAAAGCTGTGAATGTTGGTACAGTAGCTGGCAGAAGAAAATATAGGCTACTACTCCTCCCACTGCTGTTGATGATTCTGACCCATTTGCACAATCCAAGGAAATACTGCCTGAGATTTTCACCCATGTGTGCACCAACAACACCCTTGAATGCAATGACTTCACTGCAGAGCTTCCACTCTCCAGGTTTTGCAGAACCTTCAATCCAATGGGCTGTGATACCCATGAACAATACCTTTGTTTGGTTGACAGACCATAGGTCAGTCATAGTCGAAATGCGGCCTGTAGTTGCTGCCTGAAATTTGAATAAAAGCAAGAAAAGAAACATCAGAAAATACAGACCTGGATCTGTTCCTTGAGAGCCTTAATATACTCGAAGAAAGAGTTCTGGATGTAAGTAGCTACATTGTGTGTGGAGGGAAGATCAATAGTTCTGGTACTAGGATGCATGGCCACTAGACAGTTGCAAAACATGGCCTTGCTTGCCACCGCAAGGCTCTAATATTAATGACTCAAGTCAGTTAGGCCATTTGACTGTCACACAATGTCAAACCAACCTGATCATTGCACACAATGAGTTCAGTGATGGCTTTCAGCACCCCCTCTCTTGTGAAAATGCTCAGCTTCTTCTCAATCATTCCATCTAGCATTTTCTGGGCAATTCCAGCCTTTTCTCTCGCCTTCAGGATGTCATGTGGTACCACATGATGGTTTTCCTCCAAGTCCAGTGCTGTACAACATTCTTGATATGTGGTATAGTGCCCCCAAATGTGCTGATGACAGGATGAGTTGGAATCAACATGGAACACCTTGCGTTTTCCGTGTTTCTTTATGAACTTCTCATCGTCTCTGCAGCCATTTAGTAAGTATTGTTCGTTAATCGCATTGTGATGTACTCACTTGCAAAGGTTACACCACCACCCTTTCAGAACCTCAACTTCACCATTCATATGAGAAAACTTGACTCTGCAAATGTCCGAGAAAATGGTAAGCAGATCTTGCACACGCTCTTTTTTGACTGGCAACATCCTTGCTGCACCGTCATTTTCCCCATCACTTGCCACATCCTTGAGCTAATTTCAGTGTTTTAATTACAAGCAAAAACCTTTCAACCTCACCAAATCCCTTTCACCACCACTCGTTGCTGTATTGTTGGCCATACTCGATGCCCTCAATCTAACCTCAACAACTTCATCGTCACTGGGCTCTGGGACCTCGATTTCCATCATGGAGGAAGAATTATGAACTGATTGTGTGTTGCTCAAATGACCAGAACTCTTGCGTTTGGTCTTGTGACAATGTTTTGGTGTGGGTGAGTCCACGCTAGATCCTTTGCTTTCCCCTTTTGACTCATCTTCTATCTGTGAAGCTTCATCTGTGGAAATGTCCTGTCTACACTTGCCCTTCATGTTCTTGGAGATTTTGGGTGGATGGGACTTTGCACTTTTTAGCAGACATGGCGAAGTTCGAGCTATCAACATGGCTTTTTCTGTCAGTCACCAGTCATGCATTGATGCTTGGGGTTGGTTTGACTTGATGGAGCAAAGAGTTGAGAGCAGGCAAGGAAGTTGAAAGAGCAAGAGACTGATTTTACACTAGCTACACGTTGTATACACATTGTATATGCAATGTACATAGCCCTCCCGATCTCCTCCAAGTCATCCGATCTGATCGAGTCAACTGGTTGTATGTGAATAGACCAGTTCAGAAGGCAACTGGTTGAGACCAACTGCAACCGGTGAGTGCAACTGCACACAACCAGTTGCCATTGGTTTCAGTTGCAGTTGTGCTGTTACCCTAGAACTTTCAAAACTGATCTCAGTCCAGTTTTTCCAAAAAAGGGAAAAAAACTGGGCTGAACTGGACTTTAAAACATTACATCTTCAAGTGTGGCTTGTGCTCTTGAGCTGAGTTTGCATTTTGCAGATGAGAGGAAGGATAAGTGCATGATATGAAGAATGATTAGTGAGGTCTAGGGTTAGCTTGAAGGAAATTGTGGCTTGCAGTGCTGTGTGATGTGTCTGGTGTCTGGTGTGGCTTACTAGTTAGAGACTTAGAGTTTACATTTTAGATAGTAAGGTTTACATTCTATGTAAAGCAGTGCTACTATGTTGCTACCTGCAGTTGGGTCTGGGTACAGGTCTGGGTCTGAAAGATAGTGACCCAGATCCAGACCCTGCAAACACCCGGACCTGAGACTTGGCCAGGTCCCTAGGACCCATGCCTACACCTTCCTCTCTCCTGCCTCCAACAATGCAATGTGATGGTGACAGATTGACGTCACCACCCTACCCCACATTGTCCTCATCTCCTTCCTCCTTTCCCCCATTTTTCTCTTCTCCCTCCCTCTCATATGGAACAACACGATGTGATGATGACATGAATTGTCATGTCATCAACATGTCATGTTTGTCTCCTTCCTCTTTTCCCTCTTTTCCCTCCTTCTCCCACCTCTCCTCTCATCTTCCCCCTTGTCTTTCCTTCCCCCCTGCCCAAAACAATGTTCACAATGTGATGATGACATGACAATGTGTGGCATTGTGTTTGCCTTCTCCCTCTTCCCTCTCCTTCCCCCCACCTCTCCTTCCCTTCTCTCCCCCCTCATCTCTCCTTTCCCTCTCCCATCTAAGGCCCCCAATAACACAACATGATGATGATGTGACCCGTTGTTAC
>JBBPMZ010000126.1:0-23913 GCA_038090575.1 Tylopilus cf. pernanus | reverse complement strand
CCAACCCATAGCGTACCCTCACTGACCCACGGATATACCCATACCCACGGCGTGGGTCTGGGTAAATCGTGGGTATGGGTATGGGTACGACCTCCGATACCCTGGGGTATACCCACGCAGATGCCTAGATCGGGGTACCGGAGCCTTCGAGGTAATGTCTCCAGGTCTGAAAAGCTTCATGGATGGCTAATAATTCCTTATCATGGGTGTCATAGTTGAGCTCGGAGGATGTCAAAGTCCGAGAGTAGAATGCGACCGGCTGGATTTCATCGTTGGGGCAGCGGAGTGAAAGTATCCCGGCGATGGCGTAGTCGGAGGCATCTGTCTCTATGATTAAGGGAGCATCAGGGAGCCAATGAGTAAGGATAGGAGCAGAAATGAATGCATCCTTGAGCTTCTGGAAGGCTGCACGGCAGTCGTCATCAAACTTCCACGGAGTGCCTTTGCGAGTGAGGCGAGTCAAAGGAACGACAATATCGGAGTAAGCAGAGATGAAACGACGATAGAAATTTGCGAAACCGAGGAAAGATTGAATATCTTTCACTTTGCGGGGTTCAGGCCAGTCCTGAATAGCCTTGATCTTGTCGGGGGACATAGAGAGGCCGGAGGAAGAGAGCTGGTAGCCGAGATACTCGGTAGAGGTCGTGGACCATTCGCATTTTTCGGGTTTGGCGTAAAGTCCGTGCTTGCGGAGTCGTCGGAGTACTTCTCGGACATGCTTGGTGTGCGAAGCCTTGTCGGAGGAGTAAATGAGAATATCGTCTAAGTAGACGACGACGCAAACATCTAACAAATCAGCAAAGATGGTATTGACAAACCGCTGGAAGGCTGCAGGGGCATTAGTCAAGCCGAAAGGCATGACAAGCCACTCATATGATCCGTAACGCGTGCGGAAAGAAGTCTTCCATTCATCGAGTCCCTCAGCAATGCGGACTAGGTGGTAAGCGTGCCGGAGGTCGATTTTGGTGTAGATCTTCGTGCGACTCGGAGCATTGAGGAGATCGGAGATGCAGGGAAGGGGGTAGCGGTCTTTTTTCATGATTTTGTTGAGTCCTCTAAAGTCGACGCAAAGGCGGAGTGAACCGTCCTTCTTGCGGACGAAGAGAACCGGAGCGGCATGAGCGGAGGAAGAAGGGCGAATAAAGCCCATGGAAAGGTGTTCATCGAGGAACTCCCAGAGAGAAACGAGCTCGGAGGGAGAAAGGGAGTAGGTGGTTCCCAGCGGGGGAGACGCACCTTCCTCTAACTCGATCTTAAGGTCGTGTTCCCGATGCGGAGCAAGCATACTAGATGCTTTGCTCTTGCTAAACACATCTGGAAAGTCATGATACTCGGGAGGAACGGTAGAGAGATCAACGGGGGGAGCAGAGGAATCGGGGGATGTAGAGGCTGAGCGGAGCTCGGTCTCTTGCGGACAGAGTTGCAGACTGAATTGAGTAGATCCTTCTAATCGGCAAGCTAATGCGAATGCTGTGGCATTAACGAACGATATGTGAGGGGCCTTCTGCTCGGAGAAACGCGGTGGATCGGATTTGGGAGGATCAGCCAGAGGTAGTACCAGAGGCTGCGGAGGAGAGCTCGGGGGTGTCGGACTGGACTGCTCGGGTGCACGGAACGAGATACTGCTAGAAACCCAATCAATCAACGGATTGTGGCGGGTCAGCCAGTTGTGTCCTAGAACAAGAGAACAAGATCCATCCACCAATGTGACATAGAGTGTCATCGGAGTGATATCACTGGTTTCGAAACGTATGGAGAGGTCGATCACTTGAGTAATCACGGAGTTGGTTGTTCCATCGAAGAGGCGGAGTTGAAGCGGGGGTACAGAGTAGGTTTGAAGGTTATGTTCATTAACGAAGGTAGTATCGATAAAACAATCAGAGGAGCCGGAGTCTACGAGCACGGAGAAAGAAGGAATGTCATACGAAACAAGAGAGACGGAGGGCATGAGTGAATGAGGGTCTGAAGGAGTGGATGCGTTGAGGCGTAGCTCCTTTGCACAGCTGGTGTCAACGCAACCTTCCGCCCGTGCGGAGCACATGCTGGAGGGCTTGGATTTAGCGTCCGGAGTTGCGGTCTTGGTAGCACGAGCTTTGGCTGCCCTAGACGTAGACTTGGAGCAGTCTTTGGCTACATGCCCAGATTTGCCGCAAAACATGCAGAGGTTATTGTCAAATCGGCGCTTGCGTTCGTTGAACTTCGGCAGTAAGTTTGCCGTCCTTGCCTAATTTCGACGAGAGATCAGGCTTTGGAACTGCGGAAGTCGTGACACCTTTGCCTTTAGACTCAGATGAGTCTTTAGACTTCAAGTGCCCGGAGTTGTTGCCGGAGTTGGATGCGGAGGTCGATGCGGAGGACTTATCCGCGGACTTGTGACCGGAGTTGGTTGGCTGCTTTGACTGACGACTTATTTCTGACTTGCGTTCCCAGTAACACGCGTCAATAGCTTGAGTGATTCTATGGAGTTCAGCGAGGGTTGCGGGTTTGCCGATACGAGTGATTTCGTCTTTGATACGGTCGGGTAACCCATTGTAGAAATGGTGGCGGAGTGCGCCTTCTCCGTAGCCACGGACTTGCGTAGCTAGCCTGTTAAACTCGACAACATATTTGTTGATCCGTTGTCCATCCTTCATTGTGAGATTGTCGAGCTGGTGCTCAGCATCTCCGATGGGGTCGTGCGGACCAAAGTTAGTCTGGAGTTCGAGAACGAAGGCGGAGTAATCGTCCATCCAGTTCGGACAATCATCAGGATCGTTGAGTTGTAAAAGGTCTGGCTCGAACCATTCGAGAGCCATTCCTTTCAAGAATGATTGCGCAAAGGTGACTTTAGCGCAATCCGTGCGGAAAGCCTTAGGGCGATCCTGGAAGTTCAATTCGCATTGCACTAGGAAAACTCGGAGCTTTCGGGGATCAGTCCCGTCAAACTGGTCCAGTTCTCGGACTTTAGTGCATGGGGAAGAGTCGGAGTTGGAGGGGCGACGAGAAGCACGAGCGAGGTCGCGGACGGCGGTAGCTAGGTGGAAGAGGAGTCTGTCTGGGTCCTCGGCATTAGGCCCGTCATCGTGCAGGTCGTTATCCTCAGGTTCATCGTCATTGCCAAAAGGATCGTCATCGTTTCCCGGGTCATCATCTCCGGGGTGATCTGGTTCGCCTGCATCATCATCATCATCGTCGAAACCCCAAGTGTCCTGAGGTGCGGTGATGGGTTCGACGGTAGACGGAGTAGACTCGCGTCTATTGCAGAGGTGTTGGGAGATGCTAGGTCCCGGAGTTGGAGTTGGAGTGTTGCAGGGAAATGGAATTGCGGTGGAGGCTGATGAGGTTCGACGTGCGGAAAAACCTCGGAATTGTTCGACGACTTCTGGTCCTCGACGATTACTGGAGAAATGGGAAAGGGGATTGAACTGGGGAGGTGGAGGGATGGGTTGTGTGCTTTGGGCACGAGTTTGAACTCTGGTAGTTCGAGTAGCCATAGTTCAGCGACTTTACAACAACAAGAAGTCTGAATATACTGTTAGGGTCGTGTATTCAAGGGTCAGTAACTCCGAGGCTCGGAGTTACTTGGGGTTGGACAGGCGTTGGCTTCAATGTATGTGTTGCGCCCTTGCTGTAAGTCTTGCCTTAGTATTTGCGGGGTTCGGGGTTCGGAGTTAGACTTAACACTTAGTAGTGAAGTTGAGTAAGAGTAAAGAGTAAAGATAGACCGTCGAGGTCTCGGAGGTCGGAGGTCGGAGATGATCAGGAGTGATCGAGAGGATAAAACTAATATTCAGACTAAAGAATACAGAGGTCGGAGTACGGGAGTTTATATACGGGAGTCAAGTGTGGATTAGTAAACGGAGCAGTGCGGATTTGTAAGTATGAGTAAGACAGGAAATCGGGAGAGACATAACCGGAGTGAAAACGGGACAGGAACATAGCCGGAGCTGTGCTCGTAAGCGAGACACAGGTATAGTACAAGAATGAAGACTAATACTAAAAAGGGATAACACCAGAGTAACCGGAGTAGTAAGTCCGAGATGGTGCGGAGTAGAATCTAAGAGGAATGAAGTGAAGATGTGCGGAGATGATCAGAGATAGAAGTCCGGGATATGACACCTGCAGCCTTCTAGCGATTCGTTAATACCATCTTCACTAATTTGTTAGATGTTTGCATCATCATCTACTTGGACAATATTCTCATTTACTCCTCTGACAAGGCTTTGTACACTGAGCATGTCCAAGAAGTACTCTGACAACTCCACAAGCACAGACTTTACACCAAACCCAAAAAATGTGAATGGTCTATGACCTCTACTGAGTATCTCAGCTACCAGCTCTCTTCCTCCAGCCTCTCTATGTCCCCCGACAAGATTAAGGCTATTCAGGACTGGCCCAAACCCTGCAAAGTTAAATATATCCAATCTTTCCTTGGTTTCACAAATTTCTATCATCATTTCATCCCCACTTACTTCAATATTGTTGTTCCTTCGACTTGCCTTACTTGCAAAGGCACTCCATGGAAATTTGACAACAACTGCTGTGCAGCCTTCCAGAAGCTTAAGGATGCTTTTATCTCCACTTCTATCCTTACTCATTGGCTCTCTGACACTCCCTTAATCATAGAGACAGATGCCTCCAACTATGCCATTGCTGGAATTCTTTCACTCTGCTGCCCTAATGATGAAATCTGGCCAGTCATATTCTACTCTTAGACTTTGACATTCTCCAAGCTTAACTACGACACTCATGATAAGAACTTACTAGCAATCCATGAAGCTTTTCAGACCTGGAGACACTACCTCAAAGGCTCTGGTACTCTGATCAATGTTGTCACCAACCACAAGAATCTCAAATACTTTTCTACCACTAAACTCTTGACTTGGCAGCAAGCCCACTAGTCAGAGTTCCTTAGTCAATTCAACATGATTGTTTGTTTCCACCCTGGACACCTTGGAGCTAAATCTGATGCCCTCACTCACTATTGGGACATCTATCCCAAAGGATAGGGACTACACCCACATCAATTCACATAACTTTAGACCAGTTTTTACCCAAGAACAGCTTGCATCCTCCCTTAGAGCAACCTTCCTTGCAACTCCAGTACTCTGAGCTAGTATACTCTTCGACCTCATCCCTTCACAATGACATCTGCTCCACACTCTCCTCTGATCCCATTGCAATTAGACACATGTCTTCTTCCACCTCCAAAGATCATCATTGGAAAGTTGACAAAGATGGTTTCTTAAGATTAGATGATTGCATCTATGTCTTTGACTCCAATGATCTCTACCTCTGTGTCCTCCATTATAAACATGATCACCCACTCTCCAGACACTTTGGACAAAACCAGACTTTGGAACTTATTTGCCACAAATACACTTGGCCTGATATTAGGACCTTCGTCAAAGACTACACCTCCTCCTGTACCTCCTGTGCTCATGTGAAAGTCCCAAGACATAAGCCATACAGTTCACTAAAGCAACTCCTCATCTCCAAATGACCCTCCATCTCTATGAATTTCATTGAACAGCTTCCTCTGTCCTCTGGATTCACCTCTATCCTGGTCATCGTAGATCAATTATCTGAACAGTGTATATTTGTTCTGACTCATGACACCATTACATCCCTGGACTTAGCTAAGTTGTTCCTACTCCACGTGTTTTCCAAGCAGAGTTCCCTCTCACATCACCTCTAATCACAGATCAGAATTCATGTCACATTTCTTTAGATCTTTAGGCAAAGTCCTTGACATCTGGTTGCATTTCACCTCTGGTTATCACCCTGAGAGAGATGGCCAGATAGAGCGTATGAACCAAACCCTAGAACAGTATCTTTGCATCTACTGCAATTATCAGCAAGATAACTGGTCCAAACTCCTGCCCCTCACAGAATTTGCTTATAACAATGCTCCAAACGCTACTACTGGCATCTCACCATTCTTTGCTAATAAAGGTTACCATCCCAACATCTTCATGTTCTCTGAAAGGGATCTCACCTCCACATATGCACAAGAATACTCTGTAGATCTCAAATCACTCCACCAATTCCTCTGAGAGAAAATAGCCCATGCTCAAGAGCAATACCAAGGACCCACTGATGCTAAGTGAACTCTGGCTCTAGACTTCTTAGTCAGAGATAGGCATCTGTATGGGTATGGGTAACCCACATGGGCTGTGGGTTGGGTACAGTATGGGTATAGGTATGGGTTGGACTTTCCATACTTATGGCAAACCCATACCCAACCCATGGGTTTGTGGGTATTGTCTTGGCAACTCCTAGGGTACTCTTGGCCTGCTAAAGACAATGATTTCATACAGTTACTGCTCTACTACATCAGGAAAAACCTCCCCCAGATAATCCTGACAATTACATACAATTATTAGAAAATATTGATATTCTGATATTTTCATAGGAAATTGGAATAATTGTGTGATAAATTATGAACATTTCAATAGTGGTCAGATAAGAGATGGTGTAAATAATATAATATGACATGGATTTCTAGAAAATATCAAGAAACAGGATATTTTCTATAGTACCTAAGTGTACAAAAAAGTGGACTAAAAGTGTACTAAAAGTGTAGTACTCAAGTGTACAAAAAGCGGACTAAAGTGTAGTAAAAGTGTAGTATCTAAGTGTACAAAAAAGCGGACTAAAAGTGTATTAAAAGTGTAGTAGCTAAGTGTATAAAAAAGCAGACTAAAAGTGTATTAAAAGTGTAGTAGCTAAGTGTACAAAAAAGCGGACCAAAGTGTAGTGAAAGTGTAGTACTAAAGTGTACAAAAAAGCGTACTAAAAGTATAGTATAGGTGTAGCCATCAAGACTTAGTCACATTTGTGGCATGTTGTCTAATTTGGGTAATATATTTTCCCACAGCCCCAGTTTGGCTATGTGGCAATGTTTGTGTGATGTTTTTGTTGTTTGGTTCCATAAACATATTTAAATCTAGCCTCTCTCAGATTTTTTCCCATGGCCTCTTTCTTCCCTTTCTTTATCAGCACTCTTCTACACTTTTTACTACACTTTTTCACTACACCTTTCACTACACTCTTTCACTACACTTTACACTTATTGTTTTTTCTTATTATATCTTTCTATCTACACTTTTTACTACGCTTTTTTCACTACACTTACTACGCTTTTTTCACTACACTTACTACACTTTTTCACTATACTATTATACTTTTCTTTTATTATGCTTTCTTGTTTTACTTTCACAGGTTAGTCAATTTCATTAAGTCTTTTACTAACTTATGTTCGCTTTTGTTAGGCTTATATAATCAATGTCTTATGTGATGGTAAGTTTATTTATGTTTCTCAAATTCTTTTATTGACTTCATTGTTTTATTAGATGTTTTATTTTATATCTTTTCATTGTAAGTGTTTTTTGTTCCTGATTTGTAATAGTTGACCGATGTTTTTGCCTTATTTAGATATCATCTGAGTTAGTGTAATAATATAATATGTAGCTCTTATTTAGATATCATCTGAGTTAGTGTAATAATATAATATGTAGCTCTTATTTTGTCTAGTTAATAAATCCAATATAATATTTTACTCTGAGTGAATATAGTATATATTATGCACTTATTCATGTGGAAAAACAACTTATACACATATTTATCAATTAATTACATCAATCTATCAGAGAATTGTCTCAAAATACTCACAAACCTTCATAAAATATACTAGAATTGTGCTGAAATATCTAGAAAATACATAAAATTCACCCAATTCTAGGGAGGTCTACTTTTTATGATACAATTTCAAGTAATTCAAGAAATACTTGGATTTCCAAATATTTCTAAGTATTTTATAAAAAACTAATGCAATTATAATGAATTATCCAAGGGAGGTTTTTCCTGATGTACCACTCTATATCACACATTACAGGCATACAGTAGTGACTAAATAGTAAGTGATTTTGGATGCCCTTTGTATACATTAATTGTCCATTTTGAACAAAACCTTTGGGTAACCTGTGGGTTTACCAACTCATAGCATACCCACAGATATACCCATACCCACAGTGTGGGTCTGGATAAATCCAGGTATGGGTATGTGTATGACCTCTGATACCCTAGGGTATACCCATGCAGATGCTTAGTCAGAGATCAGGTTTTTATTAAAGCTAAGTACTTCAGAACCACATGGCCCTCTAAGAAACTTTTAGACAAGAATCTAGAGCCTTTCGACATTATCACTAAAGCTGGAACCCATTTCTTTACACTTCATCTCTCCAACTCTATGAAATCTGTATACCCTGTGTTCCATGTCTCTCAATTGAAACCTTGTATTCCCAACATTATCCCTAATTAGGTGTTAACTCCACCTCCTCTAATTGAAGTAGACAATGAACAGGAGTACGAAATCTCTGAAATCCTAGACACTAAGATCGAGCAACAATGGAAGAATTGCAAGCTATTGTACTTGGTACGATGGGCTGGATACAAAGGAACTGATGAAGAAACTTCTTGGCTTTTAGCTACTGAACTCAGACACACACTGGCATTGGAAATCTTGTGAACTTCCATCTCCAATACCCAGAGAAACCTAGACCTCACTCTACTTAAATGACAAAACAGATTATTATTCAAGTTTCTATCTACTGCAGTCCTTGTTCCTTAGCTGCCTCCTCATGCTTCTCCACTTCCTCTCTCAGTTTCTCCACTCCCTCCTCATTTCACAACAGCTCTGCATTTTCCACTGCCAACTCCACCACCTCCTTCTCAACTCCACTCATTGCCTCAATCTCCTCGTCATCCAACTCTTCCTCAATCTCCTCCTCCAGATCTACCACTCCCCATCCTGCTCCCTTCAGGTAAACGAGTTCTTTGATCTTATTCATGACCCTCTCTATCTGGTAGATAGCCAGCCCAACTTCTGGGACTGGGACTTGAAAATTTTGGCAATCTGCCTCAAGGCAGCTGCCACCTCTGAGTCCCTGGCTCTGCTCAACCCTGCACTGCTTCATCCCCCACTCACCTGCACCTCCACTATCTCCACCAACTTAGCCTTGCTTTCTTCCTCTTCAGCCCCACATTGTCCTCTGTCCTCTTCCTCCACTTCATCATCATCTTCTCCCTGGGCTGCTTGCACTTCTGCTTGTCCTGCTAACAAGTAGTGCATGCCCTTCCCTTCTTCCCTTATCTGGGCCCACACTCTATCCCTACCATGATGCACTGAGTGCATGGTTCCCATGCCTTGGCCTTGGCCTTGACCTTGGGCCTTGGAGCACTTTGCTCTGCTTGGATCTCCTCGGCCTAATCAACTCTGTCAGCTCCATGGCATGTGATCAAACTTGTTACATACCCATTTCTTGGCTGCCTCCTTGACCTCCTTCAACCGCCTCTTCTCCATGGCCTTCCTTACCTCTACCCTTTAAACTCTCTCCTCCTTCTCTGCCTTCTTCTTGGCTTCCTCCTCTGGCTTCCTCCACTCCTCTGCTTCCCTCCACACTTTCACTCAATGCCATCTCTCCGCTGCCTTCACATCAAACAGCTTGTTGCTGTCAGCATTGCCCTCCTTGAGGTGTTTATCAGATCAATTCTTGATATTGTCAAAGTTAGACATTTTAAGAAGAAGAGAAGTTAATGAACTTGAGGAGTGCACATCCAGACTTATATATGGTTCCACATCAGAGTCCCAAACTAACTCCATGCAACCACACTATTGTTGCTGATTCTCACTTTAATAAATATTGTTTCCTTTTGTGGCCTTTATGGGTTCAGGCCTATAAGAGGAATACTGCTATATCCTGAACTTCCATCTCCAATTATCTCCACATGTCTTCACTTCATTCCTCTTAGATCTTACTCCACACCATCTGTTACGCTTGCTCTGGGTAGGACCAAGCGATGACTCGTACAATCAAGGGTCACTGCATAGCTGTGATACCTCAAACAACCACTGCGAGTCCGCTAGTTGTGGAGAGGGTCAAGGGGCCTCCAAGTCTGTCTGGAGGGAGTCAAGGGGTTTGAAGATTCGAGGGTGCTTGGAGCTTGGGACAAGTGTTCAAGGATTCGAGTGGATACAGGACAAGGTGTATTTGTTGAGTAGATCTAAGCTAAGCTTACAAGATGGGAGTCATGGGTTTATATAGCACTAAAGGGGTGGTCTGAGCGAAGAGCAGAACTAGCACAATAGGACCAACAAGGAAAGGAGACGCATCATCTCTATGCAATGGGAGCAGATCCTGACAAGAAGAAATGACTAAACTACTGTGGATGCGATCGGGGCAGTGGGATTAGTAAGCCATCAATGATAGGGTGTTAACGGGGCTTAAACAGTCAAGACACAAGTCCAAGGGAAGTACTATGGAACAAGAGAAGCATAGTGACATAGGACAAGAAAGAAGAAAGGAAAGAATTGTAACACCATCTTGGACTTACAACTCCAGTACTCTGGTGTTACTCCTTTTTAGTCTTAGTCTTTATTCTTGTACAATACCTGTGTCTCACTTACAAGCACAGCTCCAGCTATGTTCCTGTTCTGTTTTCACTCCAGTTATATTTCTTCTGAATTCCTGTCTTACTCATTACTTACAAATCCGCACTGCTCTGTTTACTAATCTGTACTCAACTCTTATATATAAACTCCCATACTCTGCCCTCTGTATTTTCCTTAGTCTGAATATTAGTTTATTCTCTCAATCAACTCCTGATTAACTCTGACCTCTGACCTCTGAGACCTCAATGGTCTACCCTTACTCTCTTACTTGCTCTCAACTTCACTATTAAGTGTTAAGTCCAACTCTATACTCTGCAAATACCAAGACAAGACTTACAACAAGGATGCAACACATACATTGAAGCCAACACCTGTCCAATCCCAAGTAACTCTGAGTCTCAGAGTTACTACCCCTCGAATACCAACCCTAACAGAGTTACAAGCATGAGATAATCAAAATCACTTACTGTGAATGGAGGGGTGACATTGATTCAGACACTCACACATCACATATTTAAATGCAACAGGTATGCCACTCTTTCAAATCATGAAGCATACATACCTAACAAGACAATCTGCAGCATGTAAGTCATCTTGTACTCTTTCCAATACAAGGTGATTATACTGAAGTGTGAGTATATTACAATGGATGATCTGAAGTATGAGGTTCTTTCACATAAGTTACACTTGTTGGTCAGTGCATGCAGTCACAAGTAACAGATATGCTTCAGTAGGGTCATTGGGTGGAGGGACTATACCATCCATTTTTTGCAATTCCTACTGTGGGTCACAACTTGCATCATACAGTTTCAGTTTACAACCATAACAATTGCTTACCTGTATGTTTGTCTCTGATTTTATATTGTTGTTATCCCAACCAGAATCATTTTCATGTTCTCTAATATTACCTGGTGAGGTAGAAGGCTCAGAGGGGCCAGGATGGTGACCAGTTATGTATATTGAGGAGATAGTGTTGTTATCCAGGTTGAGGAAGGGGGTTAGATGAAAGATGGTGTTAGTCATCTCCTTGGATGGAACAGGTTCATACCCTTTTAGTTGATCATCCAGGCACTACTTGCTTGATGCATGGCCACCATTGTGATTTATAATTTTAACTAGAAGTGATTATGACTGGGGGAGAAATGTGTAGATAATACATCAACCTTGGTCTAGTTGACCAGTTCATCTATCAAGTCATGTGTATTGCATGTGTGCCTCATCCAAATAGGCCTACATGGCAAGTCTCCAACTCAGATGAGAGTTGTCTGGTTTTGGCATAGTTAGTACTATACATAACCTTAGTTACTATGATTTCTTGGCAGAAGATGCAAAGATAGGTTTCACTTCCTGGTTGACATGTTCTGTTTTTCCATTAGTCTGGGGGTAATAGGTAGTGGATAGGGCTAATTTGTAACCAATTAGCTGAGCAAGTTCCTTGGTGAATGCTAATGTGAATTGGGGGCCTTGGTTAGAGATGATTTTGTCATAGAGGCCAAATCTGGTATAGACTTTGTGGAAAAAGAGGGAGGCAATCCCTTTAGCAGTCACAGTTTTTACAGTGGGGCAGAGAACCCTTTGTAAGGCCATGGTCAACCATGACCAGTAAGGAATCATAGCCATTGGAAAAGGGAAGGTTGGTGATCAGATCACAGGAGATCTGTTGGAAGGGGTGAGTACAGGAGGAGGAGAGAGCAGAGAGTGGTGGGATGGTGGGATGGGTATTGACCTTATTTTGCTGACAGGTAGAACATCCAGAGATATAAAAGCAGACAAAGGATGCTAGGCTGGGCCACTAGAACTCAAAGGCAACAAATTGGCAGGTTTCAAGGTAGCCAGAGTGCCTGGTGGTGAGAGAGTTGTGGTAGTGTGCCACAAGAGAATGGTGAAGTTTGAGATCAGGAGAAATATATACCCTCCCCTAATAGGTGAGAATGCTGGTGTCATATTGCCAGTCAGAGAGGTGAGAGTTGAAGAAAGGTGGGAGGTCTCCTTTCATGGTGTTGAGGGTGTTAAGGACAAGGGGGTCTGATTCTGAGGATTTGGCAATGAGAGAGAAGAGGTCAGCAGAGATGAGGTTGATGAAATGGTTGTCCAGGAGGAGGGTGACATTGTTGTTGTCTTGTTCTGTGGGGCCATGGTCAGGTTGGTGGAAGAGGGCATCAGGTCCAGCAAGAAGTTTCCCTAGAACATGGGAAAGTGGATATCAAAGTCTGCCAGGTCAAGCATCCATCTGGCTTGTTGTCTGTTGAGTTGTTGGGAGTGGCAGAAGTAAGTGAGGTTCTTGTGGTTGAAGAAAACAGTGACTGGATGAGCAGAGCCATGGAGATAGTGTCTCCATGCTTTTAGAGAGTGAATGACTGCAAGGAGTTTGTGGTCATAGATGTAATAGTTGTGTTCAGCAGGGGAGAATGACTGGGATAGGTAGGAACACAGTTTCCAGTTACTGTTCAGGTCTGTTTGGAGGAGTATCCCTTCACAGGTGATGAGTGAAGCATCAGTTGCGATGGCAAAAGGTTTAGAGGGGTCTGCATCAGAAAAACCCTCCTGCTGAGAATTGTCAGTATTAGTATACTTTTCATACAAATTTCAGAAAATATCAACTAATACTTCATTTTCTATATATTTATCAGATTATCTAGATTTTATCAACTTCAGTAGCCTCCCTTTATTATTAGCTGGATTTTATACATTTTCTTGGTATTTCATAGTATTTCATATCAATGTTTGTACAATTCATGGATATTTATTAGATGATTGTCTGAGAGACTGGTGTAATTGATTGATGTGTATATTATATATTACTGTAAATGTTGATTATTAAATGGTATGTATAGAATTTGTTCAAGTACTTTCAGAGATTGAATAAAATATCATTTTATAAATTGACTAGGTACATACAATAAACAACTACACTAACAAGTACTAGTACAAAAAGAATATATATCTAATCAAGTATACTAAAATATCTGAGACTATATCAGAGTGAAGATAAATGAAATATCAATAACTTACACCAATATAATGATCAGATTACATAAGCCTGAAAGTGAAAATATATTAGTAAAAATGACTTACTAGAAATAATGAGTTGATTAATATCTAATAAATCAACTACATATAAATCACTTACAATGGAAAAAGGATTGGATTACATAAGCCTAGAAGCGAAAATAAGTTGGTAAAAAACTTGGCAGAAATGAGATTAACTAACCTTGAGAGTGTAAGAAAGGTGTAGTAGAAAAAAGATATAAGTGAATTAACTAACCTTAAAGAGTGTAGTAAAAGGGTAGTAAAAAAGTGGACTAATAAAGTAAGAGTAGGATTAAGTAATCTAGAAAGGGATGATGAAAAGTGTAGCATAAAGTGTACCAAAAAAGCATATTAAAAAGTGTAGTTAAAAGATATGATGGTGAAAATGCAGAAGAAAGAGGCTGTGGGAAAAAATCTGAGAGAGGCTAAGTGTAAATATGTTTGGGGAGCCAAACAACAAAAACATCACCACACAAACATTGCACACAGCCAAACTGTGGCTGTGGGAAAATATATTACCCAAATTAGAAAGCATACCACAAATTTGACCAAGTCTTTATGGCTACACTTGTGCTACACTTTTAGTATGCTTTTTTGTGGTCCACTTTTTTATACACTTAGCTACTACACTTTGGTCTGCTTTTTTGTACACTTAGGTACTACACTTTTAATATACTTTTGGTCTGCTTTTTTGTACACCTAGGTACTTACTTTTACTACACTTTTGATCCACTTTCTTGTATACCAAGGTACTACACTTTTAATACACTTTTAGTCCGCTTTTTTTAATACTAGGGTACTACACTTTGGTCTACTTTTTGTACACTTGATTACTATACTTCATTACACTTAACTACACTAATATACTTTTACTATGCTCTTTCATACATTGACTTTTTAAATAAAATATAAAAGTGGTGCTATGAAATGTCACGAATAGTTGATAATATGTGTAATTATCATCAATTAAGTGAATATGTCAATCCTCATATATAATATATTGAAAAAAGTTCAAAAATTCAAATAAAAGTAAAAATTACATAGAAAAACATAAAATACTTCCAAATCTTGGTAATTATCAGTAGGAGGGTTTTCCTGATGCTGAGGGAATGAGAATGCAATCTGAGGTAAACTCTTCTTTCAAGGTATCAAAAGGCAGCTTGTTGTGGGATGTTCCAATACCAGGGAAGGTTCTTTTTGAGGAGATCATCAGAAGGGGTCATGTGATATTGGTGTAATTAGAAATGAACTATCAATAGAAGTTAGTGAAGCCAAGGAAGAAGTGGACGTCCTTAAGCTTTGTTGGTGTTGGCCAGTCAGCTATTCCTTCAGTTTTTACTGGGTCCATGGTTACAATGCCTGGTTTGATAACAACTACTAGGTATTTCACTTCTGAGGCATCAAAGGTGCATTTTTCCAGTTTCAGATGGAGGTCAAGTTCCTTCATACATGTAAGGACCTGTTAGGTGCATCAGGTATGTTCTTCTTTGTTGTTCAAGAAGATAAGAAGGTCATCCATGTAAATGACAAGCCATCCTTCAGCAATCATGTCATAGAAAGAGTCATTCATAAATCATTGGAAAGTGACAGGGGAATTGGTTAGTCCAAAGAACATGACAGTGGGTTCAAAGAGTCCTCTATGTGTAATGAAGGCAGCTTTCTACTGATCTCTATCCTTGATTCAAATGTTGTTATATCCCCATCAGACATCCATTTTTGTAAATAGTTTGGCATTCTTGAGTTTATTGATGAGATCAGAGATGAGGGATAGGGAGTATGCATCTTAGACAGTGTGCTGGTTTAGGTGATGGTAGTCTTGGCAAGGATGGAGTCCTTCATCTTTCTTTCCAACAAAGAAAAAGGGGGAGACTTGGGAGGAGTTTGATGGTTGGATTTTTCCCAATGCAAGGTGTTCATCTAAGAAGTCATCAGTAGCTTTCTTTTCCTTGGGGGAAAGAGGATGTATCTTTCCTATCTTTGCTTTGAAGAAGGGTTTCAGGTTGATGGGGTGGTCATAGGTTCTGGGGGGTGGCAGATTGATCTTGGGGTTCTTGAAGACTGAGGCAAACTCAGCATATTCTGAGGGTACTTGCTTGTATGACATATCTATTGGCCTAATGCACATCTAGTAGTATTGTATATAAGACTATTGTTGGTTTCTTTCAAGAGCTTGTAGTTGTTATGATTTTGACTTTTACCTCTAATTCTCATGGTCACTCCATTCTTCTCCCTCATGTTTTCTAAAAATCTTTCTTGATCATGTGACCTACATGTGTTATGTCTCATGTCAAGGCTATACTTGGAATCTCTTCCAATTGGCTGCCACATTATGCTTCTACCTTTCATTTCCATTATCAAGGCTATGCTTATCTACAACTTCTCACTCTGAGTTCTTATCTATGATGAATGCCTCATGACCTCCTTATGCCACACAGTCACTTTTTATCATCCAATTATTAAATCCTCTCTTATTATCATATGATTTCTTTTATGAGATTATGTACAAATAGATACAAATACCCATGTAGTATATAACCCCCATGAACCCAACCTCCAGAGACATCAGTAAAGTTCTCTTGGAGTTTTTGCCTCTTTTGAGTGACTACACCCCATCTCTACCTCTACTTTAACAGGCTCAAGTTCAGGCTTGTTTTGCTAGAACTTTACTACCTCTACTACCATTCTTAGCTAGTAGTCAGCAAGCCAATAGCTCTGAACAAAGCAGGCACCCATAAACAAGAACTCTAGCAGTCAAGTTTCTGAATGCTGAGCTATGAGTGTTGAAATCAGTGATATTTCTACTTCAGACTTCGTCTTCAGATCACTGATTAGATGAAAGATCTTATCTTCATATTTACACTATCACGTTTAGTCATAGATCTGTTATACAGATATTTAGTCATTCCTTATGACTCATGATATCTTTCCATTGTATCTTTCCTTTCTTTATTTAGAAAGAGATATCACTGTGCATGGACCAGCGCACATACATATACAAACATTCCTGTATATATATAAGGAGAGCTCTCTTCTATCGCTCTCCTTAACTCGAATAACTACCTTGTTCTTTGAGTCCTCAGCAGTCCCTCTACTGCTCAAGTCTTATCTCAAGTCACCCAGCTCCATAGTTACTGTGAGTTTCCCACAGTACATCCTTCTTACGAAGAGACCTCTGCACCCAGACCTTATAGGCTGGTTACAAACAAGAACGGGCACTCTCATTAGGTTATGAGCCCCACTTAACTCTGATACTGTCATTTTTTGTGTGCTCTTCCTATCCCTTGATATATCAGAACAAGCGCTATGGAGCCCTTTGAGGTTTTAATGTTTCTTCACCTCATTTCCTTTGTAGTCCAGATCTTCCAGATCATTTACAGAGAGACAGTCAGTGATTGGCTTATGCCCTTTGCAGTATGGCTTCGAGACACCTATAGCCTGTGGTATACCTGCTTTGGTCACCCAGCTTATTGCTCCCTTATCCTACTATTCAGAGTTCGAGTAGCTGACAACTGTTGAAACTATAAGTATTCTACTTCAGACTTATAGTTCTTTGCTTAACTAAGCATATCATATGATCACATATCATGTGACTTCTATCATGTGACATTATTCATTCTTTGTCACTATGGTTACATCTAGAACATTCTAGACTCTTTCCTTATCTCTATTTCAAATTCAACATTTGATATATAGTCTAGACTATGACATCATAGATAACAGGATCATATCCTATTGGATGATAACAATATCTTCTCACATGACGTCATTGTCTTTATCATACAATAAGAGCTCTTTTAGCTATCCAATAACATTACTCGCTCATATTGTTCCACTTTCTATTTATCTTATATAGTGTTTCCTTTTAGGTAGAATACACGCCTACCCTAAAGCACCCACACATGTCTAAGAGAGAGCCCACTTAGTGTACTCTCTCTAGTCTCTTAAGTGTTATCGAATACAGCCTAAGTTATACATCTGTCTTCTCCAGAGCCTACACTAGCTCAACACTACCCTTTGCTCTTACTCTGAACCTATTCCATATTAGCCCTCGTAAGTCTTCTCACCGGGCTTAACCTTTTCCTCTGTCCACGATACCTTGGTCGTGTACAAAAGAAATACCATATATACTTCTTTAACAACATCTTTGTTCTAAACATAGGCCTTACCCACCTTACTGTTACTGAACAAAAAGTACATCCTACCCCACCTCCTACTCAGGCGAGACCACAAGTCCCCCTCCAGAACAACCCTCACCTCGAGGAGATTCATCTACTGCTCCAACTAGAGCGAGACCTTCTTTTGGTTTGCCCAGAGCACCAAGGAATCTTCATACCCCATTTACCTCTTTGCTCAACATAGAAGAACTTATAGTTGATGAGAATTGACCGTGTGGCATTGCCAATTGCTACATTGATTGATACCTTTCTCATACCGGAGAAAGAGAGCCATATTATTGTCCCTGTCCTATATGCAACGGTCATCTTGAAAACAGAGAAACCTGCTATGGTACAAGTCCTGATTCCTCTCACTTGCATCATCAAGTTGATTGCAGGAACTCAACCTTTACCCACTTCCAGAATATTTTTCAAGGAATCCAACCTGGATCTAGACACCTATCTGGTCATTCTTTCTATTCTCCTGATGTACCTGCTTTTGAGCGAGAACAGAGAAGGAGACAACATCAACAACGAATAGTCAACACCACCAACCGATTTACTTCGAGATCTCTCACCTCCCTTCATTCTGATTCCAACTCTACCTGGTTAAGCCTGCTCCCAGACCTAGCCTTGTCATCCCAGATCCAGATTCCCCTCCTTTATTCCATCATGCAGAGTCTAGCAGCCAAGATAATAGATGTCCAACAACTCCAGAACTCCGATCTAGATTTACCCCGAAGAGGTTATTGTGAATTGGAGAACTCATCGATTTGAAAATTTGAAACACAAGAGTTGAAGATAATGGCGACAGAACATCAACAGTTGTTCACCCACCAGAACTTCAATCACCTAGAGACCGAGCCAAGGATGGTGACATTCCACTCCCCTCATCTCCTTCCTCATCCTCTTTCTAATCAACCAGGAGATGTTTATGAGTTCCACAGTAGAGAAGTATCATTTTATTATCATAATCCAAGTTGTCCACCTCATCAGCCTGGAGTAATCCAGCTGAACTGCATTGTCCAGCCTTTTAGGCTTCAGACTTGCGAGACCTTGACACCGGATGATAGCATCCTACCTTGTGGACTCATGTACCCTGATGAAACCTTATTCTCAGCATACAGTGGTGTTGGATGGGCTTTCCCATCTCCATCCTATGATGAGACTCCCACTTCCCTGGTTCACTATCATGGTTTTGAAGTTCTTTGCCATGATTTCTTCCCTCCAATGTTCATTCCTGAGCATCTCTCCACAGATGACTTTCATTGCAATGATCCCAATGATCATTTCATCGCCTCTGTCATAAATTGTCCTACTAAGGTTGACAGAGAGAACTATCCTCGTCATGTTATCCTCCAGAACCTCCCCACTCCTTCAATCCAATCGTACAACAAAGTGTATGATCGAGGATGCTGCAAAAAATACAATCGCGAAGTTCAGTCCCCTCGTCTTAAGAGGATCCAGAAAGTATTGAAGAAAGGTACTGAGCAACAACGAGAACGGATGTATCAAATCCTCTTGTACTTAGACTTATCTAGGAGACATGCTGGAAGAAGAGCTCAAAGATGCATAACTGGACTTTATCTCGAATATGCTATATAGATAGTATAGATGAATCTTATTTGTTGTTTCTTGGAGTATAAAGGGGACTCTCATTGAACCTGAATTGGCTGAGCATTCTTTAATGTGTCTTATCGAAGCTAATCACTTGATTCAACAGAAATGGCCATCAAAGTATTTCCCAAGATTGACTCCTTCAAAGCTGAGGGCGGCATTCTTAGCCAAATCCCCAAGCTTACAGGACAGGAGGACTACCATGAGTGGAAAGCCCATATCCATGATCTCCTTGTCTCGATGAATCTTGATTCTATCATTGATGATGAGACTGCCAATGGCATCTCCAATTCCATCAATGTTGCTGCTGATGAATTGGATGATTGGAAGCATATGGACAACAAAGCCCTTTCCTATCTAGTGTTTTAAAGTCCAGTCTAGGACCGTTCAAAAGACTGGCAACTGGACTGGACCACAACTGGTCGCAACTGGACTGCAGTTGCCGGTTGCCCCAGTTGCCAACCAGTTGCAGTTGCAGTTGCCGGGTCTGGCAGCTGGTCTGGCAACTGGTTGCAACTGGTTGCAACTGGTGCACAGCCACCCCCTATTTATAGTACCATCTGGGGTAATATTTGGTGAATTTCCCTGATTTTTTGGACATTATTTGAGCCATATATCACTCAAAATCCACTTTTCTATGTCAAAAATTCATATGTCATACAGAAAATATTTATATCTCAGTTAATTTGGGGTTACCCCCCTCATACTATAGAAATAATATGTTGCTATCACTGTATAGAATAATTCATCTCACTACTAGAAACCATGATACTCACTGTATGATTTTATATAAGTGAATCTGGGTAGGTATGTAGTCACATACCCCCTAAAATGACATCTGACCTGGAAATGGTCATAACTATTGATCCTGTGATTGGGTTTTGATGATCTAGGGGAGTCATTTATAGCTAATGGTATGTAGAGTAATGTTTAGTATTCGTGCGAACCATGGCTCCCACGTGTTCAGGGGCCATGGACCGGTCCATGCGGCAACTGGTCGCAACTGGTTGCAACCGATAAAAAGACCATTTAGGACCGGTCCTAATCAGTCCAGTTTCGGTCCCAGGCCTTCAGGAGAGTCTTAGGACCGGTCCTGGTCTGGTTGCCTGGTCAGAAGGCCAAAAAACCAGACCAGACCGGACTTTTAAACACTATTCCTATCTCACCTTTACTTCGGCCTTTCAACTGTCAAGGGAAGCACCATCCACTTGGACATCTAGGACTGTGAAAATCGGTCAAAATGATGTCACTTTCCTCATATCCAAGACTTGCGAGTATTGGAAGAAGATATTTGACAAATACTCCTCCAAAGGAATTGCAGGCCAAATCTCTATCATGACTCAGATCTTGTGGAGACGCATTTATCCTAACTCCATACAGAAAGACATTAACGGCTTTCTGACCCTCTTTGACGAATTCAATAAAGTAGGAGGAGATCTTACAGAAATGATGAAGATTCCTTCTACTCACAGCACCAAAGGAATTCAAGTCACTTCATTCAACTATGTGTCAAACGAAAGATGTGAAAGATTTCACAATAAATCTGGTGACTTCCTGCATTATCACTGAGAATGTTTTGAATTCCAGTGATTCCCTAGGTTCTCATTGAATTCATGAGACACAAGTTGAGAAACCTCCTCGTAACTCATCTGTGAATCGCACTTCCGTGATTCAGAATGGACCCCCACAGAAAAATCAGTGGAGACCACAGCAGAGCAATGCTCAAGCTAGTCCTTCTAATTATCCTTCAAGCGGAAATCCCCAGCAGAACTGCAAGAAGAGACCAACTCATGTAGATCATGCGAGACAAGGATTTGAAAAGAAACAGAAAGGGAAGGGCAAGGCTAATGAAGCCATTGCCAATGCAGTTGTCACTCACCATCCAGATATCACCATGGACTATAGACAACCCTAATCTGGATGTTTCACCATCGACTTCTTCCTTTCATACCCACAGGAGTTCCTTCTCTGTCTGAGGAACTTCATGATCCACTTCCTGACAGACCTTCTACCAAGAAGAGACGCAAGCCACACAAGATTGTGATTGGAGGATTATCCATAGGACTTGCATTGCCTGGCACTTCTGTCAGAGACCCTTTTAAATTTCAATGCCCCCATAGGTCATATTTTGATGACCTTAATCCTATTTCCTTCGACAGCCTAGAGTCTGGTATTAATACTATGACCTCTAGAGACAATTCTCATCACCTTACCTGTTGACATGTATTGAATCCAATCCTCCTTCTGGCTTGTATACCATTGGATCACTTAAGCAGCCTCAAACCTCTGATCATTGGATGATTGATAGCGGTTGCACTGATCATATTACATGCTATCTAGACGATTTCTCTCATTTAGAGAAAGAAACCCACACTGCATCAGTAGCAAATGGTTCCTCTGTCACTATGTATGGTCCTGGAAAGGTCATACTCCGATCCGATGGTTGAGACCCCCTCATCCTTGATCAAGTATGGTATGCTCCAAAAGCTGCTCATCAACTGTTATCTATCTCCACTCTTGCTGCACAAGGCTATAGGAGTTAGGCTATAAATGAAGAAACAAGTATCTGGAACACCGATGATGTCTAGGTAATACAGGCTTCTGCTTTATTTCCTGACAACAATCTTCACTGGTTTCGGTCATCTCTGATCAAACCAGGAGTTATTGTTTCAGTGGTCAAGAATGATTCTAGTCTTTGGCATCAATGCATGGGGCACTCCTCTGATAATGCGTTGCGACACCTTAGTGCTCACACTACTGGTTCATCCATGGTTGCTATTTCTTTCAAATGAGCTCCCTGCAAGGGTTGTGCTCTTGGAAAGATGCCTAATCACTCTTACCCTCTCTCTGAGAAGCGTGCTACTCGCGCTTTGGATCTCCTTCACACTGATCTCATGAAACCTTTCAACACAGAATCTTGCACTCACAAATGCTATGTGCTCACTCTAATTGATGACTACTCTGGCTATGCCCTCCTCGCTTTTCTGTGAGAGAAGTCAGAAACCTGTCACTTTCTTCAGAATATGCTATGTATGATAGAGAACCTTGCTGGTTCTACTGTCACCTCTCAGGCTGTATGTTCTGATCAAGGTGGGGAGTTTATAGAACAAAATATCCAGATGTTCTTCACATTCAGAGGAATCTCTCATCAGACCTCTGTCCCCCACACTTCACAGCAGAATGGGTGTGCTGAGAGATTTAATCATACCATCTCCAAAAAAGCTGGGGCAATTCGCCATCATGCATGCCTACCCAATGTGTTCTGGCAGGATGCAATGGAGACTTTACTTCATATCTATAATAGGCAGCCTGTTCGTAGACTCAATTGGAAGACTCCCATCGAATTATTCTCTGGGAAGATTCCAGATGTGTCCTATTTTCATGTGTTTGGATGCTCCGCTTATGTTTACATTCCAGATAAGATGAGACAATCAAAACTAGCAGCAAAGGCAGAGGAAATGTTCTTTATTGGATATGAATCTGGCACCAAAGGATGGAGATTCTGGTCTTAATCCAGACACCATTTGTTTATCTCCACTAATGCTACCTTTGACGAATCTTCTTTCCTTTCATGTTCCAAAAAGACTAGGGACAAACCAGACTGTCTATACAAAGATCCTGCACTTGATCATGGTTCTATGCAGGAATAGAATCCGGAAATCCCTCCTTATGTTATTGTCAACAGTGACTATGAACCACTGGTTCAACCAGTACCTAATCAACCTCCTTCCTCGCATTCCTCATGATCTTCATCACCAACTAGGAGTCCCTCACCATGGAGACCTCCTTCATCCCACTCTTCGCATAAATCAGAAGCACAATCACACCATTCATTATCTCCTCTATCACCTCTTACTCAATCCAATCTATCCCTTCCACCAGTATCACCTCCACCTCCTCAATCTGGCTGGAAAAGAGGCATTCAACCTGGATGCTTTACTACCTCCTCTGGAAATTGGAGAGACTTTGAAGATATGCCACAACATAAACAGTATAAAATTCCTCCTTATGAACAGATTGAACCTCGTCCCCTTAAACCTGCTCTCTGGCAACCCCCACACCAATTCTGAGAACCTCTTACAACATTTTGTGCTCTACCACATCAAAATAGGCAAACTATTCAGGAACAAACTAATGTTCAACCTCCTCTTCAGGAGAGACACACTACTCGTGCACATGCACCACGCATCCTACCTGATAATGCCTATGGTAATTGTACTCTACTCGAGATTGAACGAGAACTTGCTAGAGGCCATATTTCTATTCAGGAAGAGCAGATTCCAGTTGATGAACTGAGACCTACCAATGATGAGGACATGGAAGATCTTTATTCAAATCAATGAATGAGATTTCACTTATCATCTGTGATTACTCAGGATCTACCCAAGCAATATCAGGATATTCTGAAGATGCCCACTACTGATCAGCACGAATGGAGACTTGCGATGAAAGAAGAATATAAATCCCTAATGGACCGAAAAGTATGGGATTTGGTTAATTTACCTAAAGGTCAAGAGACCATCAAAGGGAGATGGGTCTATGCAGTAAAAAGCGATGGCAGAAAGAAAGCCCGCTTTGTGGCCAAAGGGTTCACACAGATCTTTGGTATTGACTATGAAGAAACCTTTTCACCTGTTACCATGTATTAAACCGTTCGCCTTCTTCTAGCCTTGGCTGCTT